>JAQGAW010000122.1:0-42667 GCA_034698025.1 Phthiracarus crinitus
ATAATAATTACAATTAATATAATGAACTGTTACTGTAATACTGTTTACTGTTAACCCGTTTTGACTGTAAAACAGTATTTCTTTCAACCCTTAATGTTATACAATTGAAGACAACTTTACAGGATTTCAATGATTTTTAATCAAAAAAATAGTTATATTTGTGGGGAAAACCATTAAATGGGGGAAAGAATTGAACTCTAAATGCACTCAAAAGATATGAAAGTTTGTTATAATATTTGAGGACAAATGTATGAAATGTGGAGCAAAGTCATAGTTATATGTGTTATGTGTTGAGACGACAGTAAAGCGAGAGTGAATGTGAACGACGAGAACGAGAGACGAGAGAACGACGAAAAGAGAAGAGAAAGTGTTTTGCAGAGAAAGAGAGAGAAAGACTGTTCTGTTGGAAGGTTTGGACAAAAGAATCGCAGGAAACGAATGTTCAGTTCAGTCCTTGATCTTCACTTTCTTTTTAACCATTTTTTATATAACAATAGTAAGTCTGAGACAGTGTTTGAGTCCGAGACAGACGTTGTCGTTGTGCAACACATACAGCACTGGTAACCCAATGTCTGCATTAACCAATCATTTTAAAGAGATTTTTGGGTCAAAAACTGATTTCAAAACTATATTTGAATTGATTTTTCGAACAAAATTCAAATCACTTTTACTTTTACTTTAAAATCAAATATTATTTCAAAATTCATTTTTAGTAATAAAGAGAACATTGAAGACGTCGTTGTCGTCGTTGTGAAGCCATTGGTGACACGTGTCGTGCGTTCGGTCGTTATATGTGTTGACACGTGTGTCGCAATCATAGGATGAAAGAAGAAGACAGATCAGATGCCATTGACAGCAACGATGCCATCGATCGTCGTCATCACCACTCCTCCTCTTCATCTTCATCCGAATCGTTATCATCAACTTCTACAACTAAATCCACTTCTAAAGTGTTGGCGTCCACATCGATATCATCAAATTCAAAACATTCTTCGAAGGTGTCGTCTTCGACCAATGGTTCCACTTCTGGAGTCATATCATCGCAACCACTCAGAGGCAGAGCTCGTGCCACCGCTTCTGCCGTCGATTTGGTGCGCGCGCAGATCTATGGCAACGCGTTGGTGACGATCGGAACAGATCTGGTGTCGGCTGCGGCAGCCGCAGCTTCCGGTCTGCCATTTGCATCGACGACAACGGCATCGTCGGAACACAATCGCATTTTGATGCAAGAATTGGTTGCGAACGTGACACACACGGCACGGAATGTGTCCGCAGCCGTGTCTTCGGTGATGTCTTCGCAACACAACAGTGGTTCGAGCGGAAGTGACGGATCAAACGGAAGTGCTATCGGTTCGCCATTACTCGCGATCACGTGTTCCAACAAAACGGGACCAAAACCACGTGCAGCCGATTCTCCTGGAAGTGGTTCGACGACATCGACCACAACAGTGGTGTCAACTGGAACTGGTGTTGGAATGGGAGGTGTAGTGAGTGTGGGTGTGGGCGGCGGAGGTGTGGGCGGACACAGAGACAAAGTGTTTGTGTGTAATGTCTGCAATCGTTGTTTCGGTTACAAACACGTGTTGCAGAATCACGAGCGCACGCACACGGGTGAGAAGCCGTTCGAGTGTCGCGAGTGTCACAAACGGTTCACACGTGACCATCACTTGAAGACACACATGCGATTGCACACCGGAGAGAAGCCATACCATTGTACTCATTGTGAACGACAGTTCGTTCAGGTGGCGAACTTAAGACGTCATTTACGTGTCCATACGGGAGAACGACCGTACGCGTGCGAACTGTGTACTTCGAAGTTCAGCGATTCCAATCAATTGAAGGCTCATATGTTAATACATAAAGGAGAGAAGCCATTCGAGTGCAAGAAGTGCCTTGGAAGGTTCAGACGAAGACATCATCTCATGCATCATAAGTGTCCTAAAGATGAAGAGAACATTGGAAAACCGAGACGTGGACGACGACCCAAAGCGTACGACGCGTTGCCGACACTCGCGCCACAGCAGTGTTCGTCACTCGTCAGCGCTGTGTCGTCGTCCACAGCTGCGTTGGCCGCTGCGGCCACCAGTTCTCATCAGTTCCAATCAGGTATGAATGAATGTGAATGTGTATGACATGTCAATCACTTTCAATGAATCCATTGTCTGATCAGATGTCGAGTCGTTCACATCGCAAGTGTATCATCGGTTGTCTTCGCCGACAACACACGCGTCGTCACATGATCTCGAGTACGGGTCACTAGTGTCGCCTCCAATCGCTCATTCGGGTGCGCGTGACAGCACATCCACTGTGGAGTCGTCGACCCTCGCCATCACGAGTGCCGTTCAGTCGAAATCGCGTCGAAAACCGCGCCAAACCATACGTATTCTGACGGCGCGTGAGGTAAGCACTCATCACGACGTGACGCCCGCGTTGTTGTCGTCGAGTCAGGCGTCGCAGGCGTCCATTCAAACGCAACCGTTGAACCTGTCGTTGTCGCCTTCACTGCAAGTGTCGTCTGTGATTGTGCCACGAGGTGCTCATCATCATCACTTCCCACATCTTCATCATCATCACCATCACCATCTGCATCATCCCGATGATGTGCTAGACTTGTCCAGATCAAGGAGTGATGATTCAGAAGCGGAACCGATCGAAGAAGAAGTGGAAGACGAAGATGAAGACGAAGACGACGATGTGTACGGTGACGTCGTCGGCCGATATGAACGACAAAGACGTGACGAAACGGATCAGAAGAGAGCGCATCACATGATTGCTATGATTGGCGCTCAAAGTGAAGACGAAAATGAAGAAACAAATGGAACTCAAACTGCGATTTCGTTGACAATTAAGAAAGAATTGAATTGAAGTGAAGATTCAATTGAAACCACGATTACCTCAAAAATCACTCAATATTTCATTCAATGATGCGATGTATGAATGAATGCGTGACACGTGACAACACGTGTGTATGACGTCATTCATTCATCCATTCATTCACTAATAATTGTTTTTTACGCACAAAAACACAATTAATTTTAATTCACTTTTAATTCCATTTATTTTTTGGTACAAAACAAACGAAACAAAACAACTTTTACTGATCTCAGCATTAGATTAAGATTAAGATTAAGATTAGAAAAGATTAAATAATAGATTAGACTTTAAATGAAAGAAAGAATTATTGAATGAAATATTGAAATGAAATGACAATTGAATGGCAATTATGTTAACAAACAAACAAATGGTTCCTTTATTTTATTATTATTTTAATTGTTTTTTTTATTTGTGATCACAAATCAAATGAATTTTTGCCAAAAATCAAAACAAAAAACAAAAAAAACGGGTTTTTATTCAAAACAAACAAAACATCAAAAATAAGATCTAAAAAACAGATTTAATATTAAATTTAGTATTAATTATTAATTATTATTATTATTATTATTATATTATATTATATTTAATTATATTATTATTGTTTGACGCAATTTTAAGCAAATTTTATGGTTTTTTGGTTCCTTTCGGTATTTCTCTGTATGTTGTGTTCAACCAATCACATTCGATCACAATTCGTAGTAAACAAGTTGTTTACGCAATCATTCATTGAATTGATTGTAATATTGGGTCAAAAATATTGTTTGTTTTGTAAAGACTTTTTGGACTCTTTTTTGTCCCAATTTTTCAATACATGTGCAGATGTCTGATGTGATGTCATGTGACATAAACACAAACAACTAATACATAACAAATACACAATTCTACCTCAAATACAATATATATACACTTTTTGTGTTCATTTAATTGTTTCGTTAATTGTACTTAAGATTAACAATCAATTTGATATTAATTATAAACAATAGTTCGAGTCATAGCTCAGTCTCGACTCGACTCGACTCGACTCGAACTCAAGTCTACCTCAAAACTCAGGCAAACGTCACTCAAATAACTATAATTCGCTCAGGAATTCAATTCATATAACAATACAATAAATGGGGGAAAACACTTCACTATTTGTTCACTTCTTTTCCCCATTTTATATGTCATTATATTATTATTAATTATATTATTATTAATTCGTATTTCTATTTGTATTATAATATTATTATTAATTAATTAATTGATTGATTATTAGATTATTTGTAAATTGCGTCAAAAAAATAGAAACAATTTGTTATTAAAATTAATTTAATTATAATTCAAATCAAAGATTAAAATATCAAAACAAAAACAAAAACAAAACAAAAACACATATAAAGTCATAATGTTTGTCATAAACACGTGTTTGAATCAATCTGAAGGTCATTGAACTGTCTGTCTCGTGAATGTCATTCTCTGTGCCTTCAAATCAAAACAAAACAACAAAACATTACAAAAAAACTCATAATTTTTTATTCAGAAATAAATTTTAATAAAATGTTAATAAAATTAAATTAAAATAAAAATACATTTAATTATTGTCTTATTTTTGCATTGAATTGCAATTGAATTGTTGTCCAAATGTGTGTGACTGTCATTGTGTCACACAATCATGTCATTCATTGTGAAAACAAATTGTAAATCATTTGCACTGAAATCTCAATAAAAGCTCAAACAATCAAAACATTAGACAATCACGTGATCTTTCATTCAAACCGTATGTGATGACACGCGTCACACTAACGTTATGTTTAACAATTCATTCACAAATATATTCCTATTGATTGCAATTGCAGTGTTAATATGTTGTTACGCGCGACGACATGAACGACACGCGAGAACGCGTCATAAATACCATAAGAATGAGGGATTGAGACCACGAAATCGATATCGAAATCGCATCACAAACAGACGTCCATTCTATAGAATGACAAATCAACAATACTATGAACGACCATATAATCCCAAACATAGACATAAACAAAGACGACAACGACGACGTCGTCGTCCACACCGAACACGTGGTGGTCGTCGTCCAAACAGAAACCAAATCGAAAATTACGAATCGTTTAAGTTCTCGAGCGCGCAGTCGTCTGCGTCTCAATGGAGCGGAACCGGAATCGGACCAAATAGAATAAGATTTTCGTCATCTCAAGGATCACAAGAACAATGGAATTCAAATAATAATACAATGAATTAATTAATTGTTTATTAAATAAAATGAATTAAAGTTTTGTTTAAATGTTTTCAATATTTGTTTGTAATTCTGAATCAATTGATGAAACAGATGTCGCAGATGGAGATTGTGGTTGTGGTGCATGTGATGACTGATGATGGTGTCGAACATCACCTGATGTCGAACTCGATGATTGTCGTCTGCTATGTCTTCGTTGACCACTTCTGTGTTTCTTCGCTGATCTTTGATTGCTTTGTTTGTCACTGATTGACACGTGTTGTTGTGTCACGTGTTCACTGTTTGTCGTGATTTGTGACGAAATGTCAATCAATGACACGTGACATGACGTCAATCGAATGGATTCCAATCTAAACAAACATTGAATTAATTGAATGAATGATCGAATCGATCGCTGATTGGCTCACAGTTTCTGTGTTTCGCTGTCACTCAAACTCGAATGCGTGTCCATTGTATTGACATTCGTTGTCGTTGTTGTGACCGAAGATGTTGGAATCACTTTCGGAACTTTAAACAATTGAATCAAATTCTTTTCGAATTGTGAATCGAAAACACCGGTCAATGAACTTGATTTGAATCGTGACCTAAAGGTCAATAGAAAGGTCAATATAAACACACAAACATTGACGTCATATGACGTCATCACACAAACCATTCGGTCATTAATTCTCGTCTCAATTGTTGTTCTCTTAATTCCATTTCATTGTTGAAACCAATGTTCATATCATTGTTATCGCAGTATTGTTGTATGAGTTGTACATTGTTCAAATCGATGTTCGGTCGCCACGCGCTCACAACAGTGTCCACACGCGTCACATCGATATTTCTTCTGTGAATCTGTTTGTCCCAAACTATACAAACATAACAGACAATGAGTCACGTGATGTCACATAATGGTAATGACGTCATCATACCCTTTGCGTTCTCATTGGGTGAATATTCGGCACATTTCGCGTCAGAAATCGCATAAAGTTCTCGAAGAAGACGTCGCGTGAGCGCAACACAGTATATGGTGGTGAGTGTGCGCAACAATTCACGAACACGTGCGATGTCTAACATTGCACAACACGTGTTCACCGATTCACACGTGTCTTTGTTTACGTTTGCGTTCAATGATTGCGCGCTTTTATCCAAACATTTCTCTTTCTTATTACTATTATCTTCATCTCCGTCATCATCATCACCATCTTTCCCATTATCTTGATCGTCATCATCTTCATCGTCGTCCTGTTCACTCACTCCTAACAGTTCTCCAAACAAAGCATTTGCATGGCTCGAGTTTACACTAAAACACATAACAAATCATTGAATGGCACACACGTGTGTCACATAAATAGTGATTACCTTGAAGTGAGCTCGAGCTGACTCAACACAAACAAAGGCTCGTCCATAACAGTGAATCGCAAAAACAGCAAATTCTCGAGAACGAACTCGAACTCATCGGCTCGAGATGTGGATGTCCATGGCTCGAGCCAGGGCTCAGACGTGCTCGACATGGAAGCGGAAGTGGTTTCTTCGACTTCGAAATAACGCTAAACAATGAATGAATGAATGAATGAGTGACACACTGTGTGTGTGAGTCTGTCTGTGTGTCACACTCACCAAAAGCATATTAAGAAAAGCTCGTCTCGCGGGTCGAGATTTATGACCGATCACGTGATACAGTGATGCCAAACGCGCGCAAACGTCACGCTCACCGCTCTATGAATGGACACGTGTGATCACATGACATGACATGGGTGTGTACTCACGAGTTCGATGCGAAAGCCACGTGCGCTCAGAGTGCGACACAAGCGCGCGGACAATAGTAGACCTGCGCGCGCCTTCATTGCTACGAAACCTTGGAATTTGCGTTCGATTTCGTTGATCACGTGTTCAGCACTGAATCAATCAATCAATGAATGAATACGTCATTGAATTCGATTACAATTACTATTTAAAATACAAACCGCGTGCGAATACTGCTATCGTCGTCAGTAGTCATGGCAACCAAATGTGGCACGAGTTGTAACGGATGCACCTGTGAGTGAGTGAGAGGGCGTGTCATTGCATGCGTGACACGCGTGTGATTGAATACTCACGTGACCGCCGCTGTGAATGACGTGAACGAGTTGTGACGCCACGCGACGCACGAGTGGTGACGGAGACAGTGACGCGTCCAGAATTGGCGCCAAAAATGTTTGAACGATTTGAGACTGAATTGAATCTGAAAACGAAAACAGAAAACCAGTGAACAGTGAATCACGTGATCTGTTGTGTCGTCACTGACCGTCTGCGTCGCCCGATGCGCTCGAGCTCATCGACTTTAGAGACTCTCGCGACCATTCGATTATTCGCTATAATGTAAGAGACAGACAGTGTCACGTGTGTGTTCTCATGTCTGTCACGTGGCTTACCTTTTCGTCGTTTAAAACAATTCCCGAAAAATAATTTCGAATATTATTCAAAGTTTGGACACAAAACAGCGCTTCAGTTGTGGCGCACGTGTCGTCCGATGAAACAACACTTCCGGTCAGAAAGCGGAAGTATATTTGTACGACACGTGCTCTCAACGCGACGCGAGCGTCACTGCAATCGAAAGAGAGAGTGAATGACACGCGTGTCACACAAACATCGAATAAGAATACCTTTCGATAACAAAACCCAAAGAAATCAACGATTTTAATCGTCTGTTAAATGAATTAAATCATACATAAATGACGTCATAATCAATATTAAATTCAATTTTGTCTCACATTTCCGGATCACGTGATGAGTCACACATCTGAACCAAAGTGTCGACAACTGTCTCACGCGACGCCAAGTCATGTCTGCAAACAACGAGACGCGCGCGTCAGTCAACTGTCATTCAGTCATGCGCGCGCGTGTACTCACATGAACACGAAGTGTTTCGCGAATAATCCACACGTGTATATCGCGCGCAATATCTTCGGTTTGAGTGCAGGAGAGAGGGGTGTGGCCAATGCACGCGCGCCAACCAAAATAGCAGTGAAGCGCGCGAACAGGTCTTTCGCCAATTGGACGTTATTTGTGTGCGCGTGGATGAGCGTCGCCAGACAACGGACAGACGCGGACAACACGAGCGCGTTCGCCACCAACACGTTCTTCGTGAGGTCCTGAGAGCGCGTGTTAGTCATGCAAAGCACGTGCACTCATACTGTACTTACGGTTTCGATGCGCGTGAGCAGTGATTCCGCCAAAATCTATGAATGAATCAGAGAATCATTGAATGAATGGCACGCGTGTCACAGCTTTACTCACGGGTTGAGACTCGGACTGAGCGCTCGAGTCGGTGTTGAGCACGCGTTCCAGTGTGTTGACCACGTGCACCACAAACACGACGTCCAATCGATTCTCGCACGCGACGCTTAATAACGACTGCAACGACTCCACGTGTCGCGACACGAGTGATGGGAAGTCTCGCGCCAACATGTATACGGTTGTCATGGCAGCCACAAGTCGTTGTTTGGCATCGTCTGCATTCGTGTCTGCGCTCGAGCCGACCAACTGAAAGGAAACAATGAAAGAGTGACACACTCGCTCACATCACATGACTCACCATTTCTGTGACGATCACTGAAACCAAAAGCGAACTGAAATGAAACAAACAGTGAGTGTGTGCGCGCGTGCATTGCATCGCATATGACGTCACTTACGCGGAACGACGCGCGTCCGCAGACTTGTTTAGCGTTTCGGTGAACAGTGTTTGCAACGCTTCCAGTCTGTTCTCGCGCATCATAACTGACACCACGTGAAGGAGTGATCGCGCGCGCGGACGAGCGGCGTCTTTGAGAGAAGCAATGTGTAACGAATTGGATTGGAATCAATGAATCAGTGATCAATTGATACCTTTGTTCGCTGCGTTCGAAAACCAGAGATCGCGACACGTGTCGGCCACTAATCGTCTGATTGGTTCGCATTCGTCATTCACGCGCTTCACTATTCGAGAACACAATTCTCCGTTCTTTTCGAATTCTATTCAAAGAACACGTGATCACTGAATGACGTCACAGTGTGTGCACACGCGTGCCATACCTGGAAATTGAAGACAAATTTCGCGCAATATTTTGATGACTCGTTTGCGCACAGACACGCCCGCATCCAATATACGTTCACCAATCAGATCACAATATTGTTCAACCAAAGAAGTGTCTCCACCTCCGAGAACGAATCGTCCAATCAGATCAATGGTTGCCTCGCGAACACTTGTGGACGCGTCCAATAGCGCCGAACGCATTGCTATTCAAACAATCATTCAATGATTAAGTGGTCGCACGTGCGTCACATCACATGACTCACCGATTTGGAGGTCTGCGCGCGCCAACAACTGCAACGACTTCTGGAGAGGACACGCGCTCAGTATCGCCGATAACGCCTTCATAGCACGCGACCGTTGAGTGGTATTCGTCGACGAAGACAACTGTGAGGTCAAAGGTTAAGTGAATTGAAATGTGATCACATGACACTTACACTTGCGGTGACATGTGATATGGAAGCATCGAATAATCGATTAACGGATGGAAACAAAACGGCATCGATGTATTGAACGACAAGTGTTGCGCTGAAACAAACAATTCATTCATTCATTGATTGGTATAGAGTTCACTGACCTCTTCACATCAACCACTTCGTCGTCCATTTCTCGAGACACGCGCGCATTCAGACGTCGGATGAATCGATCGCCGGCGCGCGTAGACATTGAGTCCGCGTTTTTAAGCCAAAGAGCGGCGAAACATGTCTGAAGAGAGAACAGAAGTGAGTGAGTGACAGACACACAGTGAAGAAAGTGAATGAGTGACAGACGCACAAACACGTGACAATGAATACCTTTTCGCGAAACAATTTCTTTGAATTACAAAACGAAACAAGAATTTTCCAACAAATGTCTAAACGTTTGACACCAGATGTCGACACTTGTTGTTGTGTTTGATTGTCATTCAAATCAATCTATAAATAGATTTTGAATTAGAATTCACTTTAAACTGAATTAACGGATCCATTGATTACATCCATATTGTCATCAATCATATCATTATCATTATCTTCTTCGTCATCTTCATCATTATTGTCATTCTTTCTCGATCTCATTGTCTTCAATGTCGCTCTGATGTCATCACACATCACGTCACGCGTCGCCAATAATTGTGCAAAACGTGACGCAATCACTGCTAGAAAGTCCTGTCAAAGAATCGATGAATGAGTGACACGTGTGCACAGATCACATGACATACCAATGAACCCAAACGAAGATTCAATGAAACAGTTTTCGAATTCGGAGATAAATTCGAAATTAAAAGTTTGCAAACAATCTCAGCGACCAATAGAGCTGAAGGCCAATTGGGACGATGCAGAACACGCATGACGTCATTGATGAGCGCGTCGAACAGCGCGCGAAAGTCGCACTCGTGTGTACTCGCAGACTGCGCGAGCGATCGTTGCATCAAAGAGTTCAGGAATGACGACATCACGCGTAGAGATGCGTTCTGTTGACGTTCGAGTGCGTCGCGAGTGACACTCGGACTGTCGTTTCGACACGTGTCGTATAGACAGTGCGCGAGACGCAGAAGCAGTGCAGAAAACATTGACAACTGTTTGTAATAATAATTTTGATTAAAATTGAAATAAACTTTTGTTATTGTTTGAGGTCATTGACCCTTCATTCATACCTGCATACTGAATCCATCGTCAAAATTCCTTTTCTTAGCATTGGGAACACGTCTGCAACAGAGAGAGTGAGAGTGAGTGGACATCGAACACGTGTCTCAGTTCGATTCGACTTACGCGAGACTGAGTAACAGTTCTTCGAGAATGGAATGTCGATGAGTGGCGTACGACTGGAACACTGTTGTGATGCACGCGACGGCACGCAATTGCAGTTCAGTTGAGTTGGCGCGCGCGTCCACTTGCGTGTGAAACGCAGTCATTCCGATGCGAGTGATGGCCAACACGAGCGAATCAGTCAAAGCACCGGATGGTCTCGCTTGTAACAGTTCCACCAAAAGAGCGATCAATTCTGACAAACGCGTCGCGAGTCGTTTCGCAGCGCTTTGTTGCGAGACGGCGTGCGCCACAAACCCGACCACGCCTTCCACGCATTCTTCGACGAACACTCGCGACGACACTTCCGAAGACGTAAACCTAGAAGTGTTTCCATGGAAATGAGATGACGCGTGACATTGACACACGTGACACACTTACACATTGAGAGCGATGAGACACAGATCGCAACACGCGCTCCAGTGTTGGTCGTCGCCGTTATCGCTGTCGTCGTCGTTGTGTTTGAGTCGCGCGAGCCATACATTCAACTGTTGAGTGACGGCCACTAAAAACGCGCACAGTTTGCCGGCGCGCGCCAAATGAGTCTTGCTTTGTCTCTGAAGAGAACACGTGTTATGAACAGACAGACACGAGTGCACACTCACTGACCTTCAGTTTGCTCGTGAGACTCACGAGACGTGACAAATGTTCGCTTTCGAACGTCACTCCAAACATGTTTTGTTGTCGTCGTTGACGTCGATGTCGAGTGTCGTCGTCTTCCATGTCGTCATCGCTGTCGATGTCATCGTTGTCGTCATTAAGCAATAGTTCATCGAGAAGTGATTCGAATTGCGTCAACACATCCGAAGAGTGCGACGCGTGTCCATGTGATGACGTCATTGATTCCCGTTTCGATGACTTGTTCTGATTCGTCGATTTTGTGCTGAAATCAAACAAATATTCCATTTGTGTCACACGTGTGATCACATGTCAATGACTCACGTCTTCGGAGTGGAAGTGCTGTTTGGAATGTTGATGGGCGTCACCACAACAGACAATGGTTTGCATTCCAAGAGCGCGCGATTCGTTTCACTCATTTCTTCGTTCTTGTCTTTAGTCTTGTCTTTCGGCTTCGACGGTGACATTCGCTTGACGTTCGGTTCAGCGCTTGCCGGCGCGTGTGTCTCAACTCTTCGACGAGATTTCACTCTAAACAGACAAACATGTAATGAATGGACGCACGTGTGTGTGACACGTGTCATACCTGTCGCCCAACGACGAGTACGACTGAGTGTGAGACGACTGATGTGATTGTGATTGCGATGCCTCTTCAGATGGTTGTGTCGCCGAAACAGACGAAGCACTGTCTTGTGTTTGCGCGAACACATCCGTGTCGTCGTCGTCAACGATATAATCTGCGAGAGAGTGTTGTTCATCGACAGCGAGTCCAGTCCAAGAAGCCTTCAATCCGTTCAGTTCCGAGTCAATGGTGTCGATGACTGTCGCGTGCGATGACTGCTGATGCGCGTGTGACTGACCGAACGGCGACTCGTGTCCATTGCACGCGTTGTGCGCTGCACTGCCGAACACACCCGCGCGTGTCAAGTGTTGCACGAGTGGTGACGGAGGTTCTGGACTGACGGCAACGGTTGGCGAACATTCAACACTAAAGTGAGACAAACAATGAGATTGACATGACATTGTTGGAAGAGAAACACAAACCCATTGTTGTATTGGTTGTCGAACACGAGTCCCGCGTCGTTCATCTGTTGTCGTGCGCTCAGCAGTAATGCCTGCAACTGATGCGCGAGTGATGTGTCGCGCGTGTCATAACGTCTGAGAGTGAGTGCCGTCGACTCGAGTGTGTGCGACGGAGCAGACGATGCTGGAGATGGCAATGGCAACTCACGCATTATGTCACATAGTGATTGGACACATGCTAATGACACCGATGATGACAACGCTGACGAAGAATGGTTCGAATGATTGTTATGCGAAGAACTCATTCTATGTTTAAGTGTTTTGTGTTTACGTTTGCATTCATTTGTCATTCAATGGTTCAAACATCAATTACGACTTATAATTATAGTTTTATTTGAATTTTAATTTTAATTAATTATTAATTAAAAAATGAATAAAAAAAACATTTCATATAAAAATCGCGTGTCTGTCGCGCGTGTGTCCGTCCGTTCGCACGTGTTGTCCAATCATTCGTGTCGTTCTGTAATGTCGTCGCGTGTGTCCACTGTCTGCCAATCCGTGTCTTCAATGTCTGTCTGTTTGTGTGTCACTTATTGTCCAAATTGAGTGATCATTAATGGTCATCATCTTCGATGGTCATTGTGTTGTTTTTGATGATAACAGTGATTGTGATCAGACGATGGTTTCGACGAATCAGACGACGAATCACTGGTGGCGTTCACTGTCTGCGCGTGTCTGTGACGCGCGAGTGAGTGTGTCTGTCTGTCCACAGTTTGGAGCGTTCTGTTCGGCGGCGCGCGTATGTATACGCGACGCAACTCGTCGTCGTGCGCCACATGTCTGCCAATCGTGTTGGTTGTGGTCAGTTGTGACTGTTGTTTGGCGTTGTTGTGGTCAGCGCTGTGACTGCAAGTGTGACTGTTCTGTGATTGGTCTGCATTGCATTGATTTGATCCTGACTTTGTGGTCATTTGGTCACACGTGTCAACCGAACAACACTTCAATCACTTCAACATTCAACTGTGAATGAGAGCTCGTGTGGTGTCGTCGTTCGTGTCGTGCTATCGGTCTATCACTCACTCACTCAGTCTATAACTGATACTCACATTGATTGCAACTCAACAGATGGCATTGCGTTCGCATTGCAATGACACACACGCGCGCACACAAACCAATCATTGAATCGATTTTCAATTCATTTAAACATTTAATCAATAAATACATACAAATATGACATCAATTCGTGAACACGTGTTCACACACACGCGCGCACACATGCATTCACACGTACGCGCGTGTCATTCAATGATCGAAACATTATTTATGGGTTTATTCGCTTCTCTTCGCAATAATATGTAGATTTTTTCTTTAATCCTAAAAGTGATAAAACAATATAAGCTTAAGTCAAATGAATAAGCAAAAGCATAAGCAATGGTCAATTGTTACCATTCTTTAGGATATGGCGCGTATGTGTTTGTGTTTCGTTGATATCTGTGACGTAAACAAACAAACATTGAGTACAATGAGTGACACGTGTCGTGTCGTGACATGTCGTGACACGAATACATACACGAGACACGAAAGATCATTCAACTGATCGATGAAATCAAAGAGTTGTGAAATGTCATAAGTGATTGATGGCATCATTGGATTCGTTTTCTTCAGATGTTGTTCATAGATGTGACAAACGCCTAATCATTGAATACGATCAGTCACGTGACACACATCACATCAAACATACCTTCCATGGCTTCGTTAACCGATTCATAATCACAATAAGTTCTTGAATCCGGTTTTGAAGATTGAATCAAAACAATGGTGTGCGCCATCATTAACGTCAACGCATGACGTCATACCATTCATACATACATTACGTTTGGTCAACAAAACACTGAATGAATGACTCATTCATTGATTTAAAGGTAAATTGAATTTCATTTCAAATATCATTGCATTGACGGCGCGTGTGTTCACTACAGATGTCGACGACGAGTGTGACGACCAGTGCTAACGACCCAAACATACACGTGTCTCAACAATTCGCGAGAATGTCGTTACAGAACAATAGTGTGAGTGGTTTGGGTGGTCGACCCCCACGTCGTCCTCCGCCCCCACCACCGCCTCCCACATCCACCATACGTCGTCCGTGTCCTCCAATTCCCGAACCGAATCCCAACCCAAACCCAACGCCAGCATCGGATTACAGTCGCGTTCGCGTTGTGTCGCACGCGTCACACCAGTCGTCAGCAATGCTTCGTCCGATCGCTTACGAAGTGACGCCACCGCGACATCGCGGACCGACTGAAGCAGAAATGGTATGTCTGTCTGTCTGTCACTGTGTGTGATCTGTGATTTGTCGTTTAGAAAGTGGAAGCGCTCACCAAAGAGATCGAACGAGAAATGGAGATCAAGAGTCAAACCACGAAAGGTATGTCACGCGCGCGCAAACCAATGCGTTGTCACGTGTCTGTGTGTCTGTCCGTCCGTAGACTTCTTCGGAGTGTGTCACACGTGCGGAGAGAAGGTGTTGGGCGTGACGGAGGCGTGTCAAGCGATGGGACAGCTGTTCCACACGTTGTGCTTCACGTGTTGTTCGTGTGGACGTCCATTGAGAGGAAGAAGTTTCTATAATGTTTCCGGAAAGATATATTGCGAAGAAGACTATCTTTATTGTGGTTTCCATCAAACGGCTGAACGATGTGCCGCGTGTGGACATCTCATTGTTGGTAAGTGTGTGCGCGTGTCTCACATCACATGACATGCTTGTGTTTCCATAGAAACAATATTACAAGCATTGGGGAAATCGTTTCATCCGGGATGCTTCAGATGTCATCATTGCAATGATTGTTTAGATGGCGTACCATTCACTGTTGATGTGGAAAATAGAGTGTTCTGTGTCGAAGATTATCATGCATTGTTTGCTCCAAAATGTTCGAGTTGTGGTCAAGCTATTGTCCCATTGGATGGTTCGGAAGAGACCGTTCGTGTCGTTTCTATGGATAAATCATATCATATTGACTGCTATTGTAAGTCAAACTCAATTCTAATGTCATTGTGACGTCACTTAACCATTCATTCATTCATTGTCTTATAGGCTGTGACACGTGCCAAATTCAGGTGAGTTCGCACACACGCGCCACAAACACTCAAACAATCGTTTGTTCTTTCAGTTGACTGACGGCACGTGTTTCCCACTAAACGGACGTCTGCTGTGTTTCACGTGTCACGTGTCTGCTGTGAAATCGTCGTGAACGATCGGTCGCACGCGTGTCCACACACTATGTCTGTCAGTGTGTCACTCATTCCAACTTTTGTTTACTATTTTTAAATAAAATTCAATTTTAATAATATTTCAATAAACGTATTGTTTATTCATTTACGGGAGGGGGAGGTGTGTGTGAGTTGAAGGGGTTTCAGGTTTCAGTTTAGGATTAATTAAAAAGTTTTTAAGTTTCAGTGAAAGTGTTTCATTGAATGTTTGTTTGACGTCATAACATGTTTCGACCAATCAGATGTGTTTATGACGCAAACTGATGTGAAATCAAGTCTTATATTAAATTGAATTCACATTCGCTTTCAGTTCAGTTGTTGTTTGTGTTCATTGCATCGCACGCGCACTCATTACAAACGTAAGTCTTATTTCTTATTTTAATTGATTTGCGTTTCGTTTCTATCATTCCATTCATTGTTGTCGGCGCGAGTGCTCTCTCTCTTGCTTTGCTTTCGCTGTCGTTGAACGCGATGTGTGTCACACGCGCCGCAATCCAATAGTTTTCCAAAATTATGTGGAATTTCCATGAGAAATGAAATTTTGTGACAAAAATCCCGAAAAATAGAAATGAATTTAAGTTTTAATTGGAATTAGTTTTGGGTTTTATTTTCAATAAAAAACTAAAACTTATTTAAACTTTAAATCAAATTTGAGGTCAAATTTATTTTCGAAAATCTGTATCAAGTTTGTGTTTATGGCCGGAGGCTGTCATCGAAACACTGATCACAGAGTACTGAGTGTTGTTGTGTATGGCCTGAGGCAGTGTTGGCCCAAAAACCCACCAAAAACTGGCTTTGACTGTGAAAGTGGTGTCACATATATAGTGAACACACGCGCGCAAGTGAATTGAATTGAGTTTTATGTGAACTTTAGTGCAATGTTTGAGAAATGAGGACAAACTTAAGCGAAACTTTGATTTCAACTCTGGAACTCAATTCAAGTCATTTGATGATCATTTGATTGCGGTTTTGATCACAACTCAAGTCAAGGACATTCCACTCTCACTCTCTATGTCTTAGTCTTATGTTCTGTTTGTGTGAACAGATTTTTGTGGTAAAAATTTAAACATTTTTTTAATTGTTTTTTTAATTAAATAATAATTTTAAGGAAATTTTGTGTCATTTTCAGAGAAAATTTTCACATCTTTTTAAGAATTGTTTTCTTATTTTTTGGGTTAAAATAAATGTTTGAATGTTTGAATGTTTGGTCACTTTTTAGTTATATTTATATGAAAACATAAAATTAACATAAAATTATTATAATCTTACGATAAAATGACGCAAAACTTTAAAAAAATAATTTAAATATAGTTTTCCTTTCAATTGTTATCACAGTTTAAATGTAAATGTAATTTAAATGTAAATGAAATTATAGGTCAAAATGAATGTTAATTTCTATTTGAACTCAACAAACAATTTGTATTTATTATAGAAATTGTGAACAAAATGTTGATGTCTTTAGAAAATCCACAAATATTTCATCAATTTAATTATAATGATAATAATAATGATATTGTATTTGGTTCTTCATCATCATCTTCACCATCATATGATAATCAACAACAACAACAATTGATAACATCATTAACATCATATGACGTCACAAATCATGATTTGATTAATAATACAACAAATAATGGTATGTTTAATGTTTAGAACTTTATTAAACTTTTATTGGAATTGTTTTATGATTAGAACTTTATTTTGTTTTTAATGACAAAATTTTAAAGACTTTTATCTCAAATAAAATAATTTAAGTATAGTTTAGTTTATTATAAATGATTTGATTTATTGATTAATAAACCGATTATTTATTACTATTTTTATCTAATTTTCGATCATTTCTGACGTCTTATGTCTATTGACGGCGCGAGTCGTCGTCGTCTTATTTCAAATCAAACCTTGAATTGAATGAAACAAAACCTATAAATATATGAAAAACTTATGAATACTTTTAGAATCATTTTCAATGGATTTTGGAATTGAATTGCATTCAAATGGGGGTGAAGGTGGAGGAGGAGGGGGTGGGGGTATGGGCTATTCATGGACATACGGATCACCATCAGAATGGGAAACGGGAGAAGTGTCGGAATGGATCCGTGTTTGGGCGCAACACAATGGTGTTTCGGACATCGATGTGGCCCATCTCATGTATAACCCAATGTCTGGCTACGAATTGTGTCGTTTGGGAAGAGATTACTTCACATCTGTTTGTCCATTGTATGGACATTTGATTTATGATTCTTTGCAAACACTTATTCATTCAACAAATACTTTATTCGATCAAAACAATGATATCATATGTCTTCAAGACTTGGATTCACATTCAGAAAATGCATTGTCATTGTCTTCGATGTCCAGTCCTATCAATACAATCAATTCATGTCAATCTGAATCCGATCGCGAATCAATTTCCAGTTCTTTGAGTGCCGTTCAAAACGAAACGCAATTTCATTATAATTCACAACAATATGATATCAAACCTATTATTACGACAACAATACCATGTTCAACGACGACAACTTCGATGACATCAATGATGACCACATCAACATCAAACACAACCATAACCTCAACCAATAGTAATGTTATAAAAAAGTGTGGAAAAAGAGGACGTCCGCCCAAGAAAGATGCAAAATCAAGAAGTAATCCAATCATTGTTATTGTAATTGTATTGTTATAAACCATTGTTAATGTTTAGGCAAAGGAAACGGAAAATTATGGGAATTTATTCGTGATTTACTTCTTAATCCGATAACAAATCCATCATTAATTCGATGGGAAAGGAGAGAAGATGGCATATTCAAGTTTGTCCAATCAGACAAAGTGGCGAAGATGTGGGGAGAAAGGAAACAGAACCCAAGAATGACTTATGAGAAGTTATCGCGTGCCATGAGGTATGTCTTCATTGAAGATTGATTGTCTGTTCTGTTGTTTTCCCGGATATATATATCAATATATGTTTGAATATTCAAAACTGAATTCAATTATAGGTTCAAAACAGTTCTAAAACTATTCTGAAAACTATTCTAAAACTAATGTTTGCGTAAAAACAATAAAAAGTTTGTTAACAATTGTTTTAATTATAATTAAAATGTTTTTTTCTCATAAAATTATTGTGTAATAAAAACGTCATATTTTTTCATAATTTTCTTTAAAAATACTTATAATTAATTGCTTTAAAAATAAAAACTAGTTTTCGTTTCGTTTTTCATAATTATATATGAATTTCAAAATACATTTCATTTTCATTTCACTTCAAAACATTCACTCATTTCTTAACAATTCTTCTCTTTTAATGTAAGTTTTATTTCTTTTAAATATTATTATAAAATAAATATTAATTTAAGTCTTATTTCTAGATATTATTATAAATCTCAAGTATTGCTTCCAGTGTTTGGTCGAAGATTGGTCTATAAGTTTGGACCAAACGCCACGGGTTGGAGACCAGTGTCAACCATGACAACTAACATGACATCAATTAATATGAATTAAATTCAAATTCAATTTAAATACAAATTTAAATCATTTTTTATTTTAGTTTTAATTATTATTAGTTTTTTGTTTAAACATTTTTAATTTAAATTTAAATCATATTTAGTTTAATATTATTATTGTTATTATTATTATAATTATTTCATTTATTCATTCATTTTGTAAATAATTATTAATTATTATTATTATTATATGTTTTTATAAATTTTATAAATTGTTTTGTGTTTTCTTTTCTTATTTTTTTGCCAAAAATTTTGTTAAAAAAAATCTATTTTTTTTCGTTTAAAAATATTTGATTTAAAAGTACAAAACAAATACAAAAAAATATATAAAATATTTATTATTAATTGTTAATTGTTTTTATGGTTTGGTTTTAGTATTAATTGATCTCTAAATTCATTCATTCATTCATTAAATAAAATAAAATCAATTTATTTGTCAATGAATCGTTGTATTGCTTGTGCGCATGCGTTGTCGTCATTCAAACAAATGTCTCGTTTCTTCGTTCGTTCGATTGACGATCAGACAAATGAACTGTTGGACACACGCGCACACACAGACGACCAACACATACACACACGCGCGCACACTCAGCACGCGTGCTATGGATCGGTCGCGTGTGCGCACGACAGCGAGGATGTGATTGTGATGCGAGACAGAGCAGAGGATGCGCGCGATCACTGCTTCAGTGAGTATTGTTGTGTTGAGTATTGAGTGTTATGTGTTGTGATGTCATGTTTGAATGATTGAATGAATGGATGCGTTAATTCCTAAATTCGAAGTTTCGGTTATCGAAGAATCAAACCAATGTGTTGTCACTGATTCTGATGATAATGGACATCGAAATATTGCTTCTTTTACACCATTTATAGTTTCATTGCCAAATGAATGTATGAATCAATGAATGAATGTGTTAACCAATCAAAATTGATGTCTCATTGTCTAACTCTTCAGATGACACTTCAGGACAACAAAGCGATACATACGAACGGAATATGTATTTGTTTAGTGAAGACGAATCGGAATCGAGACCACGTGTTGCGTCACTATTGTCACGATTGGCTAATTATGATTCAAACATACAACCAATGAACGACAATGTGGACAAACCATCGGACAAATCAAAACCGAAAGCAAATCTTGGAGTTTTGACTGGAGTTTATTTGCCATGCATTCAGAATGTAAACAAACGCACGTGACTTCATATCACATCACGTGATTAATTAACTGTTTTCTTAAATGTTTCACAGATTTTCGGTGTTATTATCTTTATTCGTATGACATGGATGACTGGAACAGCTGGTATACCAGGTATGACGTCATCAAACAGTCGCATGACTATTTGTTAATAAGTTTGTTGTGATTCAATTGATAGCATTCTTCGTGATTGTATTGCTTTGTTGTTCGGTTACATTTACCACATCGATATCATTGTCAGCGATTGCAACCAATGGTATAGTTCCAGCCGGTGGTTCGTATTTTATGATATCGAGAGCATTAGGACCAGAGTTTGGTGGAGCAGTTGGTATCCTATTCTTCTTGGGCACATCAGTCGCAGGTGCGATGTACATCACTGGTGCCGTCGAGATATTATTGAATTATATCGCACCGGAAATGGGATTATTCGGTGATTTCAAATCCGATAAATCAATAATGTATATGAATATACGAATATATGGAACAATATTTCTTATTATAATCGGTTTCTTAGTCTTCATTGGCGTTCGTTTTGTGTCACGTTTCGCTCCTTTTGCTTTATTATGTGTTTTGGTTTCAATTATTTCTATATATTTAGGAATTTTTATTAATTATTCTGGAATTGATTCTTATCAATTCTGTTCAATTGGTGGAAGAATATTATCACAAAAATCTATACAAAATTGTACTGAAAATGGATTAAGAGATATATTCTGTTTAAATGTATCCGATGTTTCATGTGATCCTTATTATCAAACAAATAAACATTTAATTAAATGGGAAAAAGCGATTCCAGGATTAAGTTCTGGTGTATTCTGGGATAATCTTCATCCAAAATTTAGAATCAAAGATGATTTGGTTTCATCTGATTCCGGAACATATGATAGAAATGAATCGAATTCTTATTCATACATCTTCGTTGACATCACCACATCTTTTACAATATTGGTTTCCATATATTTTCCATCTTGTACTGGAATACTCGCTGGAAGTAATCGCAGGTAAACATACAATATGTTTATTAAAGTATTGAATAACACGTGTATTTGTTTACATTTTCCAATTAGTGGTGATTTAGCGGATGCACAACGAGCCATACCTTTGGGAACAATTGGCGCTCAATTGACCACAACTTTCGTTTATTTATCTGTTATTATATTGTTTGGCGCGAGCTTTCATCCTTTATTTATTCGCGATAAGTTTGGAGAATCATTGGGCGGAGAATTGGCTGTAAGTGTACATGTAGTGCAATGTAGATGTAGTGCACTTGTTATTGGTTTGATTGATTGATTGATCGATAGGTTACATTGATTTCATGGCCACACCCATTCTTGATACTAATTGGTGCATTATTGTCAACATTCGGTGCATCATTGCAATCACTGATTGGTGCTCCACGTCTATTACAAGCGATTGCGAAAGATGGTATCATACCATTCTTGGAACCCGTTGAGAAGGTGTCATCACGTGGTGAACCCGTTCGTGCGACAATATTGTCATTAATAATAGCTGAATGTGCAATACTTATCGGAAATTTGGATTTTATCGCTCCAATACTTACCATGTTTTTTCTGATGTGTTATATGTTTTTAAACCTCGCGTGTACTGTCCAATCATTGCTTCACACTCCGGTAAGCAATCAACCAATCAAATCAAATCACAACTTCAATGTGTTTTCATTCACTTGTAGTCATGGAGACCTCGATTCAAATACTTTCATTGGTCAATATCGATGGCCGGAATATTCTTATGTTTATTAGTAATGTTTTTGTCGTCATGGTTTTATACATTATGTGCGATGGGATTGGCTGCTTTCATATATAAATATATCGAATATAGAGGGGCAGAAAAGGAATGGGGGGATGGAATACGTGGTCTCGCTTTGAGTGCCGCGAGATTCTCATTGTTACGTTTAGAAGAAGGACCTCCTCATACGAAGAATTGGAGACCACAACTGTTATGTCTTGTTAAACTATCATCGGATTCATTGGATGTCAAACAATTAAAATTATTAACAATTGCTTCACAATTAAAAGCGGGAAAAGGATTGACTTTAGTTTGCAGTGTTTTAGAAGGAAATTTTGAAAATGATTGTGGAATCGCTTTGACAGCAAAACAATCTTTAAAGCATTCAATGGATTTGGAAAAAGTTAAAGGATTTGCAGAAATAGTTGTCTCAAATAATGTGACACAAGGATTGTCTCATTGTATACAAACAGCTGGTTTGGGAGGTCTTAAACATAACACTGTTATGATCGCGTGGCCACAAAAATGGAGACATTCGACATCACGTGATAAACACAATCGCTTTTTATCGGTTGTAAGAAATGTTACCGCAAATAATGCCGCTTTGATTGTAGCGAAAGGTCTTCATCAATGGCCAGATAATACGGATCGTTTGGGTGGTTATATCGATATTTGGTGGATTGTTCACGATGGAGGACTATTAATACTATTGGCATATGTGTTATCACAACATCGGACATGGAAATCATGTAAATTACGTGTGTTTACTGTCGCACAGTTAGAAGATAATTCTGTTCAAATGAAAAAAGATTTGGAAAAGTTTTTGTATCATTTACGGATTGAAGCTGTGGTTGAAGTTATTGAAATGTCTGACACGGATGTGTCTGCATATACTTATGAAAGAACAATATTAATGGAACAAAGAACACAAGTTTTACAAACAATAAGTGGAAATCAATTGGCAATCAATGATAACAATTCATTAAACGATACAAAACCCGATGAATTAAATGTTCGTCGAATGCATACTGCCGTTAAATTAAATGAAAATATTATTAATAAATCGCATTTAGCAAAATTGGTTATCGTTAATATGCCTGGAATTCCAAGACGTCTTAATGCTGGAACTGAAACCAATTTTATGGAATTTATTGAAGTTTTAACCGAAGGATTGGAAAGAGTTTTGCTCGGTATGTCATAAACACGTGTATAAACAAATCAATTGTGTTTACGTTTAATTGTTTATTGTTTACAGCACGTGGTGCGGGAAGAGAAGTGATTACTATATTCTCATAAAACAAAACAAAACAAAATTACGTTTCATTTCATTCATAAATTCAAATTCATTTAATTTATTGATGTGTGGTTCGCTCGTGTGTTCGTTCGTGTGTTTCAATGATGACGTCATTTGTTGTTTCATTAATAGAACAGTAATAGTAATGTAATATAAGTTTAATCGAAATTTGGGTCAAAATTGTTATGAATTGTTGGCACAAATAATCAAATAATAATAATAATACGCTTTAATATTAGTATTAAAATGAAATGCGTTTCAATTGTCACGTGTTCACGTAAGCTTTAATTAATTGTTTAAATCTTTTAATTAACTTTTACTTAAACTTAACTTAACTTTGATTTCAGTCTTAATTTTGGTTTCTTTGGTTGTGTCACGTGATTGTCCTCAATGTTTCCATTCATTACGTCTTAATGATGACAATAATGATATGATAACAATGGAAACTCAATCATCAAATACTAGAAGAATATTTCGTTTAAAGAACAGCACAAACATTGATCCAAATACGCGTCCATTTCTTATTCTTCCATTAAATCGTGACATAAGGAAAGGAATTCAAAGTATTCATCCATTTGATCCATCATTATCATCACCAGAAGACATATTGGTTACAACACTTCCATCACAACATGTGATCACAACTACTATTTCTGATGATTCCATTCAACCATTTCGTATAAGACCTGTTAATATAAGAGGAATGCGAAGAAGAAGATTAAGGAAACGAATGAGAACCTCTTCAACTACAACTACGACAACTACCACTACAACTGCTCAACCATTAGATTATTACGAATATGAAGATGAATATGATTATGATGATTACCACTTGACAACAACAACAACTACGACAACAGTTGCGCCACAAAGACGTCGATCTGGAGGTCGAAGGTGTGTCTGTGTGTGATTATGATTAGAGATTAATTTCGATTATTTATAGAAGAAGACTGACGACAACACCATCAACAACAACAACAACTCTTAGTCCTAATTATAAGCACAGAAGTGATGGTCGAATAATCGATTATTTAGCGGATCCTAACTTTCCATATGAATTGAAAGGTTTTATTATTTGTTTACTAATTGTGATAACAATTGTATTGAATATGTTTACTGCGCAGGCGCTGATTTAACAGATTATCCATTTTTTATATCAATTCCTGAAAATGATTTCAATTGTAAAGGAAGACACGATGGGTTTGTATTCATTGATCTGATTGGTTCATTCAATTTCATTATTGATTTAATACTTATATAGTTATTATGCAAATATTGAATTAAGATGTCAAGTGTATCATCATTGTGCTGTTGGTCATCAAAGATATGACTTCTTATGTCCAAATTATACACTTTTCGATCAAACAACGTTCACGTGTCGTTTTATTAATACGGTTTGTGTTTATAATCAATCATTAAATTGTAATTATAATTGTAATTGTATTGTATTGTCAGGTTGATTGCGAATCATCGGAAAACTATTACATTAGAAATAATGAACTTTATGTTGAAAGCACTACAATGTCTACAACTTCGACAACAACTCAATCCAACACTAATCAAACAAAGTAATCGTAAAAGTAATACTAATTTAGAAAATGTTTTAAACAAATAAACAAATAAATACTCAATTATTAGATATTTATGTAAATATAATTATTATTATTATTATTATTATTATAATTAGTTGTTAATTAATAAATCAAATAATGTTTGCAATTATTTCATTGTTTTATTCATTTATAGTAAATGTTACGAAATATTAATTATTAAAAAAGTATAAAAAGGAAACGGAAATACGTGAACATATCTGAACGGATATCAATAAATTGATTAATTTGTTGCCTTTTCTTGTTCGATCACTTCTTTAGTTGGCAACGGATTCTTCTCTTGAGTTGACGCGTGTTTTAGTTGTGAAGATTCAAACGATTCAATGCTTGATCTCAACAATTGTTGTCCGCGTTCCAAATCGATCTCTACATTACATTGTTATGACATTAAACTACATCTACATTACGATTGATTGTTACCTTCTTTCGATGGCAACACTACTTTCTCTTGTGTGTCCGCGTGTTTAAGATTATGTTCGGATTCCAATTCATTCTTCAATGTGTCCGCTATTTTAGGCAAATCTTCTTTTGTTGGCGTAGACATCGTTAACTGTCACTGAATGGCAATATGTCTGAAATATTTTAACAAAAATATGTTTACAGAAATGTTATTCAATGACAGCATAACAGCGCGTGACATTGAATATTAAAACATTTTTGAAACAAATTTATTATGAAATGATTTATAAAAAGCTTTCATTAAAAACAAAAACATATTTCAATTGAATTGTGTTTTAAATGAACGGAAATATGTTTTCATTTTTTCTCATTAAATAATTAATACGAAATTAAATCTAATTATAATTAAACCGTTTTATTGGTTTTATTCGTTAATTATAACTGAAATCTAAATAAAGTGTTAAAAAACGCCCAAAACTTGATTAAAACATACAATAATTCAAATCAAATGTATTGTTAGTGTTGTTGTTGTCTCGTCTCGTCTCGTCTCGTGGACCACACCTTAAATATATTGTTAGGAATAATCGCGCGATTCGTGACTCACTCAACACTCAAATAATATTATTCAAGCTTTATATCAGTGAACCAATCATATCCAATCAATTGGTTTCGTCCTGAAGGGGTGTTCGCATGAAATGACGGGAAATGATGTGTAAATGAATTCAATGAATGAATAAATGAATAAATGAATGAAAAATTACTCACAAATGAAAACGTGTTGTGTTTGGTCTTAATTTAGACTTAACTTGTCTTAACTTATGACCCAATTTAAGTGTAAGATTCAGAGTCAATGCCATTCAATTGGGATCCGATTTGGAACACGATTTCGATCCGAACGAATCCTATATAAACGAATAGAAATTCAATTCAATTCACAGTCAGTTTCAGACATAAAACATGTTTAAAACAAACTTATCGTTGTTTACGTTAACTTTAGTTGTGGTGTACGCGCGCGCTCAACACTTCGCACAACAATCGCAAGACCAACAACAACAACAATATCCAAGAATTAAGATCGCGGGTCCATTGGGACAACTGATCGGTGGTAATGGTATATCATTGGGATCTGGTTTGGGAGCTGTTCTCAACTCATTGGTTTCGACTGCTGGTGCTGTGAATGGTGGCGGAAGTGGCAGTCCTATTGGCACATCCGGTTTAACACCATTTGGTAGTTCTTCGTCTGCATCTGGACATGGATTGCAAATCCGATCACCATTTGGCGGTCAAATCCCATTAAGTTTAAGCCAAATGCCATCAATAAGCGGTTCGTCATTATATTCGGGTTCAATGCCCTCATTGTATGCCACGAGTGCATCACAACAACAAAAACATTCATTCAATTCATTTCCAAATTATGATAATTTTAATTCTTTTGAAGGTTTTATTCAAAAAACAAATTAATTTGTGTTCAATTAAATTATGTTTAATTTTCCAATTGTTTAGCACTTTATGGTCAATCTTCGAATCCAATTCCTTATAATATATTTGGATCATCACATTCATCGCATCCATCCTTATCTTCATCTTCTTCTTCATCATTATATGGACATTCAATTCCGGAATCAAATTCACATCTTTTAAATGTTGAATAAAAATATTTTCATTAAAACTCATTTCAAATAAAAATTTCATTTCATTTTTAAATAAATTGATGTTTTATTTCATTAATTATTGAATTATTGTTGTCATGGAAACTAATAAAAGGGTTTATTGATCTTGGATTCCAAACCACATGAAGTGATTCAATCTGTGAGACAATCTGTGTTCCAGTTCTTATGTTCTTATGCTATAATGGCCTCAAAAGCATTTAAAATCGGTTTTTTGACCTTAAATTTAAATAAAACACAAAATATTGAGACATTAGTCTTATTTCGTTGTCATAGTGATTGTACACAACATTTAACTAATAATTTATACATTTTTAAACTTTTTTATAAACTTTTTAAAATAATTAATTAACTTTTTGATTACTAGATGACAGCACATGTTCGTATAAATTAAATTACAACGAATTTATTGAATTGAATTAAACTTTAGGAATCATATAATAGTTATATCCTTTGATTGCATAAAAGCATTGGTTTTAATGGTATAAACAAACACTAATATGAAACCACATTTTTATTTTGATTTAAAACTATTCATAAAAATAATTGAATTTAATTTGTTTTTCGAAAAAAAACACATAAATTTCTATGAAATATTGTTTTTAAAATTGTTTTATTTTTGAATATGTTTTGAGGCAATGATCACGTGATAACAAAACATATTTAAATAATTCATTGATTTTATCATAAAATAAATTGCTTTTAAACTCAATTCATATACATTTTAAATTTGTTTACGAATTCTTTTGAAAGCAATTCAAACAAAAGTAAGAAAATGTTTTTCAAACGAAAAAAATATAAACATTTGACAAAAACATTGAAAACTGATTTGAATTTTAAATTTATTTAAAAATAAATGTCAATTAAAACTATTAATTATTAATAAAATCTGGTTTAAAATAGTTTTAAAATAACTTTTATTACTTTTAATTTACAATAAAATGGATTAATAATTAATGATATATTTGGCAACAATACTCGAAAATATATACACAAATACATATACAGTACAACAACAACAACACGTGCAATAGTAGTAATAATGATGTGTTTGTTTGTGTAGAGGTATTCAATGTTTCGTTAGTTTTGATTAAGTTTTCGCAATGATTACACATTTATTAGAATCGAAATTTGTATGTCCGATATCGATTAAATGTCGAACCAATATTTTACAATCTCTACAAACTCGAACCAAAGGACCAGTTGTTTTACTATTACAAGAATCATATAATACAATATCTTTATCGCGAGTAAAAACTTTCATTAAACGAGATTTCTTTTTAATTGAAACATCCATTTGAGGTAAACTTTTAGATGTTGTTTCGTCTTCATTGCTATGTGTTGTCGTCATTGCTGTTGTTTGTGTCACCCATTGTTTGGTCTTATCATCATAATCAGCTGGTGGTGAAGGTGTTGGTGATAACATATAAATTGGCACTTTCTCGAAGTGTTCCGTTGGAATATGCATTTTCGTTGAACATCTAAACAAACAAAACAATGTCAATAGTAGTAATAACAATAACAATGACAGCATGTGTCAACAATACCGGTCACAGATGGCACGTTCGCATAGTTTGCATTGTGTGGGCCACGGACCCCAAAACGAAAATCGTGTTTTCAAACACGTGAAACATATTTTTCCATTTTCTAAATCATCTCTCAATGATTTGGTGACCGCTAATGTTTCTATTTCCGCTTTTGTTAAAACTGAACGAATATGTTGAACTTCCTGTAATGTTAGAGAAAGACATTCCAAAGCTCTTCCCCAATCGGTTGATTCCCAAATGGATGCCACGTGTTGTCGCGCATCTTCATTGACATCGAGATCAGAAATTTCATCCAAAGATTTTCGTGTATTATTTGGTGATTCGCAAACAGTTATTGAATGTCTTCTTTCATGCGATAATAAACGAAGTGATACTGAAATCAATCAAATAAAACAATTAAAGTTTAATCAATTTTGTTTAATATTTTCATACAGTTTTTCAATGAGAATCTTCTCGTCTTTTTTTCTTGTTGAAGTTGTTGTTGCTCTTCAACTGGAAGTGAAATTAGTTGTTGTTGTGGTTCACTGAAGACATTGTCATCATCAGCCATAAGCGATTGTAATGCCGTTAAATTCCTATTATTATCTTCTTCTTCGTCATCAAACGAATTTGAGAGATGAAGTGTTAGATCAGCTTTGATAAGTCTTCTTCTTTGTGGTTGTGGTGTCATATCAGTGTCAGTCAACTTAGTTCGAGATGTCTCCACTAATCATATATAATATAAACATATGTTATGTTAACAACAATTCATAAGTTTTAGTAAAAGTTTTCATTTTGTTATAAAATTAATTATAATTAAAATATAATATAATACTTATTATTATTTGAAACAAAACATATTTAAACCAAAAATATATAAACACTTAAAACAATCAAACCTTGAATTTCAGTGAAAATAATATGATTTTTTTCCATATTTTCACACAATTTCTATAAAAACAGATGTTTTTCACTGATTTCTAGTAATAAACTCAATAAAAACTGAAATGACATGAAAGTGTGGTAAAACGTAGACGAAGAATGTGAATGACGTACAAACAAAAATCAATAATAATCGGAAAGAGAGAGACAACACAACAGAACGACTCGTGCATTCGTCCATTATTAGTGAAACGCAATCGCATTTCGGTTTACATATAAAAAGTCATAATTTGGAGGAAAAAAGATTAGAGTTTGCGTGAATAAGAGATGATAAGAGATAAGAACTGGTTCTAAAGCACGATATAAACTCATGAACAAACAAATTGGGTTACGATTTGCGATTTGAACGTCAATTAAATACTGGAATATTTTCGTGTCGTGTCTTCATATACTTCGGTATACGTTTCTATTTGGTCAACAAATTGATATGAGTTGGCGTTTCATTATAATAATTAAATACTGTTTTTGACACACATTCACATTCATTCACAACAATTGTTTTATACTTTACTTTCACTTTGTTTAACAAAATTTGGGTCAATTAAATACACATTGTTAGATAACGTGTCATGTTTTGTCCAATTAATTCTTATTTCCTTTATTTTTAAAACAAGAGATTCTTTTTCTTTTTTTGCTTTTCGTTCAAACATATATTTTCGTCAAAAATATATTTTTATCAAAAGTTTGAGTTCAAAGACACTTTAAAACTATGTTTGAAAACAAGAGAAAAACTCAAACAATAAGTTAAATATCATTTTTGATGAAATCTGTTCCAAATAACTATGATTTGTATTGAAGTGAAAGTTATATTTTAAACAATTCGAAACAAACTTTAAACTATTTCTTATCTTTAAATATGAAAAAATTAAAGTTTTTATTGACAACAAAATTGATTCTAATAATAGTTTTCGATCAAAGTTTCCATCATTTTTCAATCGCATTCGTCTTAACATTTAACCGATTTTAGAAAAAAAGTTTTATCTACTTTTCTATCATTTCATTCATTCATTGATTCATTGATTTAAAATCGGAAAATAATTAAAAAGTAATTGAAAAGTGTTACCAATTTGCATGTTTGGTGTATGAGTAGGCGTGACATGAGCCGAAGAAGGAGGTGTTGGACGTAATTTGTGCTGTTGTCGTATCGATTGCATTAACTTTTCGTATAATGTCGGTTGTTTAGGTGGTGCAGGCGCTAACACCCTCTTCGACACCGGAACAAGTGGTGGTCGCGATCGAATAAAGTCAAGAATCAAAGCGTGCGCGTCTTTCTTAACTCTTGGAGGAAGATCTCCGTTAAGCATGACTTTGTTTAATTTATATCTTCGCGATCGGATGTCATCCAAAAGCATCTCATATGGTGTTAATTCAAACTCCAAATGATGAAGTGATTCGTGATCCACTTTCTTGAGTTTAACGCCATCACGTAATTCACAGATCACTTGAATCCAAAGTCGAGCCCAATCGTGAAACTGAAGTCCATCTAAATTCGATTCAACATCTTTTGTATGACTTGATCCATGAATGGCAACAATTTTGGATGATTTACGCAATTCCTATCATATTATTAATTAAACGAAACATGAGAACAATTAAAAATTGAATTTAAAGTAATAAAAGTTTAATAAAAATATATTAAAATAATAAATATTCAGTGAAATTAAGATTTAGTTAGTTTAATAAATATTAAACAAAATAATTATAATAATTATAATGTATTTTATATACAAATTTGGAAAACAAATGTAAAACAAAAAAACAGTAATTATTTGTTTGAATAAAATTAATATAAATATAAATACAAAATAAAACTTTTGTTCACAAACTTTAAGGAATTTTGTTGAAACGAAACAAAATATAGTAAATATTGATAACAATATAATAGTTAGCATTTGCTAACAATATAATTGATCAAACAATCAAATACTAATAACAGTTTCACTTTTATTAATGATTTGTTTTGTTTGCGTAATAGAAAACTGGTTATAATTGTAGACAACTCTTATATGGAATCAATTCCTTATTTGGTCTTTTAAATAAAAATCCCCAAAAATTATGTGAGAAGGCGTTAATTAAATAAATCTCAAGATCATAATGATTAAAAGAAAAAACACATCATTACATTGACATCAAAACTTTTTATCACTACTTTTTCCTGAAATATTTTTTAATAATAAACAAAAATTTTATTAATCTTAAAGTGATTTAATTATGATTTCACAATAAAATTATTGATTTCATAGAATCAGTGTTTATTAGCAAAACAACAAATCTTAACAAAACTGTTTTTCGTCACAATTATCCGTAAAATGAAGTTTTATTTTAATAAAAGTTTGTTTAAAACTTAGAAAACTTAACTATTATTTACTATTAAAACAATTAAATGAAACAATTCTAACGTAAGATAAGTTTAAAACAGAACAAAATGATTAAATCTTAAGAATAAATGCGCACAAATATTATGCGCACAACAGTTAAAGTCATATAAAAGTAAAGTGTATTTAAATTATACATAACAATGGTATTTGCCTTTAAGGCATTAAAACAAAATAAAAGAAAATAATATATTTTCACAAACTTTGGTTCCTTTGGCTATTTGGTCCAAGAATGTCGAAAGTTCCAGTGCTTCGGCCACTAATGCGCGACAAACTGCTTTATAATGACTTTCAGCAGATTCGCGACACGATAATCGAGAAATACACATCTAATACAATACAATAATGTTTATATGAAAGTAATTTAATGTAATTTAGTAATACTTGAATAATCGTATGAAAAGTGATTTGAACAGAATGACAATCACTATCGTCATGACAGTCTCTCTCAATTCCTTCATCTTTGGCAAAATCGTCGTCATTATCGTCATAATCATCATCGCTATGGCCATCAGATAAGTTATCATTTCTTGGTTGTCTCTTCCGATGGCCAACTGATGTTAATTTTTCGATAAGATTTTCCAATGGTTTACTTAGAGTTCGTTCTTCGTCTTCGCATAAACCATAATCCAATGCATGGAATAATACGACACCAAGAGATTTGATTAACTAATTAAATAACAATAATATTAATAATAATAATAATAGTAAAGTATAATTGCGTTTAAATTACATTATTATGTGATTTAGCCAATGGTCTTGTTGTATCTGGAAATAAAAACAAAACAATAATTATTATATAAATGGTGTAAAATCACTTTAAATAACTTTTACTATTTTTTCTTATGTTTAAAAATTCGTGTAAGAAATTCGTGATTCAATTTTGAAATAAGAAATAAATTATGATTATATATGAATGTATAGTAAATAACACTTTAAGGTTCGGTAAACTTAAAGAAACTTTTAGTTTTGTTTATGATTTGGTCAAAAATCTCATTTGCCATGAGTTTGTTGTGAATCAGCTGTTCATTCGTTGTTTGTTTGTTTACAAACCAATTATGATTAATGTGTCCTTCAATTAAACAACAGCTCAGCTCAGCTCAGCTCGTGATACAAGAATAGAGTACAAGGAAACTGTCTGTTAATGTGTTTTAATGCTTAAAGCGTTAACTAATAATCATTAGAATTAAACAATATTTATATAATCAGATCAAAACATAAGAATATATTATGTAAATGTCTATCAATTTTTAAACATTAATTATAACCAAAGATTATATAGAAGTACAGGTGTTTCCAATCAAAGGTTAAGGTAATAGAGATTACTCTTACTTTTACTCTTATAATGTTTGACTCCACCCAAAATACTTATTTGATTGTTATAACTATTTATATGATCACTCATTTCCAAGTATTGTAACAAAACTAATCTGAACTGAATTGAACTGAACTGTATATTACTTTCATTGTTAAACAAAAGCGGATGTTTCAAACAGCATGTATGCTAAACATTTAAACATTTTTTTAAAATATCGGAAATAACTTAATTGTGATAATAATTAACATATTATTAAGAGTGAAATTCCATATGAGTGTTGTCATTATATTATAAATTGATAAATGATTAAAATAACACTAAATATTTCATTCAACACTCCTTACAAATTTTATTGCCATTAAAATTAAAAAATATTTTATTGTATGCCATTTGCTGACAATAGTCTGTCAATGCCATTGCCATCATCAACAACATGATCGCAAATTGACACGGACTTAACAAATGAATCACAATCAAGGTTTACACGCAAATTCCTACACAAATCTGAATTATTCAAAGAAATAATTAGAGAGGAAATAAGCAGCTGTTGTTAACGTTAAGTTAATCATAAATTCAGTAAAAAATACAATTCTAGTAATAAAGACAAATTGAGATTTTATTTTTTTTCCACAAATATGTTGAAAATTATATAAATATAAATCATATAAAATAGATATAAATATATATATCATTATTGTTTTCATTGCCATTTAAATTTATGATTTCTTTTTTTTAAAATAAGCATTAATTTTACAAAATTAAAAACAAATAGGTCTAAAAACCCAATTCCCCGATAAAAGCATTGAAAACCATTAAAAAAGCCAAAATTGCGTAGGATTTGTGAAATACTTGATAAAAAGAGAAATAAGAAATGATTACTAACAGTAAGTTTAATTAATACTCTGTATTACAGAAGTTGATTGAATCAGTTCACAACACATTTTTAAAAAAATAATATTTTATGCAAACAACAAAACGAAAACTCTTGTGTCAAGTTTTTTTCAAAAAGAAAAAGTGATTAATAAAAAATAATAAATCACAACATAAGCAATGATATGTCATGTGTAATGTAATGTATGTATGCTTACAATGCTTACTATAATTTATAATGATTTCATTTTAATAAATTAAAAGTTTACGAATGAATTATTAAAATATGAATATTTATCCAAACCTTTAAAGATAATCAAAACTAATTTATAGCTTATTATGTTTAAATAAAAAACAGTGCGTTTCAAAAACACAATGCAATTAAAGATAAATTCATGTTCTATTGATTGCACAGAAGTTTAGATGTGTTTGAATTCATTAAAATTATAAAAATGAACAAAAAATTTGAAATAAATAATTGTTTTAAAAAATGTACTCAAAGTGATTGAATCGTATTTCACATTTTAATTAATAAATTTTACTAAAAATTTAGTGATTTTTGAAACACAATGTTTATAGATATTAAGATCAAAACCTTTTGAGATAATCATCAATAGTTTTGGAATAATTATGTCAAATTAAAATCAAAATTTAAACAAACAGGTAAAATAATTAATTTAAAGGCAATTACAAGAATAACTTCAAACAAATATTTCCCATTAGTAATAAATATATAATAATAATGCCATTTATTTTGTTTAATAAAATTCTTATTTGAGAATAATTTGATGGCAATTACAAACTTACTATAAGTGAGAGTCGAAGTGACTTATAAGTTCGTAAAATTAAATACTTTTAAAAAAATCAAAACTTTAGACTAAAATGTATAAATAGTTAATAAATTAAAACAAATGACATGATATGTATTTTTGAAACAATGGTAAACAAAAATGATGTTTATATAAACGAACGAAATATATATTTAGTTACGTTACAACAAATTGCGAATAAATTACAACAAAATTATATATTAATTATGGTATTTATTATAGAATTATGGAAACATATATTAAACATATATTACAAACTTTATTCAAACAATTTGTTATTTGATTCATATTAACGTTAATATAATTTTATTTGAATAATTAACTTTAAACGAAATATGTTTCACGTGAACGAAATTACAACAATATTTTATTCATATATTAAACGAAAATTACTTTAATATATACTGATTAACATTAAAATTGGTATAAAATATAAAACGATTAGTTTGTAATTTGACACTTTCCCCCATAATAATAGTAATAATGATGGATAGCCGTAATTAAAGGCCACAAATACCATTTTCAAAAATGTGAATAAGTTTTTTACACACAAATTCACTTTAATCTAATAAGAAATAAATTGTTTCTTCATTTACAACAATAATATACGAAATTTATCGAAAAACTATAACGAAATGGTGATTACATATACCGGTCTATACATTTAGAAAAAAGTTAACCACATTTTTAAATGAAAAATTGTGACAAATAGTTACATCACATTAAAAATGTAACATTACATTACATTACATTACTTCCTCGTTGGGCAACATAAGGTATATATCGAGACACAAACAGAATCGACCAAAATTAAGAGCTCATATTAAGAGCGGCTATGAATAAGTTTTTCTAATAAAACAAACAAATTTTTAAAGAAAAACAATTGCGAGACGTATTATAAATCAAATAAAAAATATTTAAAGCGAACAAAAAAAATGTTAATAAATATTTGGTTTTTGATGAATGTTTATGTTGATTATGTTTCTTATTCGTCGCGATTCATACAAATTAGCGAAACACTAAATATTGTGTTATCGCGACATAACATCGGGTCATAACGACAACAGTTAAGGAAGCAAAGAGTTTGTCGGTGTCATACTCTTGTCATATCACTTACATATCAATGAAGAAATTAATGGAATAGTTTAACAAAGTATAAATTCTTGCAGCGATAACAGTGCGATATTTCAACTATTTTTATCCACAGAAAATACCCTCAAAATTATTGAATAAAAATTTTTAAAAAATCTTAGTGGAAATGCGAGATATCCTTAAGTATAAAAAAAGAGAGAAATATAAACTTACATTTCATAAGAAGTTAATGGATAAAATGTAAAAAATAGTAATTGTCGCCCTTTTTATTTATTAGTCTGTAAAAAATAATTTTTTCTTTAACGGTTAATGTATTCACACTTTTATATAAAAAACGCATAAAACTGTATTATGAAATTCAATGCTTTTTCTAACTGTAAGCAAGTATAACATATAACATATAAACATATAACGTATACTTAAACTAAAAATCGTGAAATTTAATTGTATTTTTTTAAATTGTCGTATGAAATATTTTAATAGTAAATTCTTTCCCAAAAAAAGTTGTTATGAAATAATAGTTTAACATAATTTGAACATTTTTTATGTCAGATAAGCATTTATATTCGCTTTAAAAAACTAAATCTCTAGGATTATAGAAAATAAGAAAATCACGTAAAGGAATAAAAAATTAAAATTGTTGAGAGAGAGAGAGAGAGAGAGAGAACTACTGATCTCTAATTTAGTAATTGTATCGAAAAATCATATAAAAATTTCAATAATAATAATTAGGAAATGTATCACAACTCTCATGTGAATGAATGCGCAAAAAAGTTTGAAATTTTCAGAAAAATTTTTGAATAACTAATAAAAAACAAAATGATGACTGAATAAATAATATAAAATGCTAGAGAAATGCTAAATTAAAAAAAAAACAAATTATTGTAATTTTAAAATAGACTTAGAATTCATTGAACTCAAGTGTTTCGTTAAATATCGTGTATAAGAAACAGAGTATTATTCCAAATGACAGAAAATTTAATGTTAAAGCATTGTTGACATGTAAACATTGTGGAAAAAGGAGTGTAATTAAAAATGTTAAATAAATACTATTTATAACAATATACTGCTAAAAACTATCCATTAGAAAAAATAAACACTTTCGTGCGTTTGTGTGCGTCGCGACGGATATTTTGAGTCCGAATTAAAAATAAAAAATGCATAGTCTATACATTCACCAATTATTTCGTTTGTTTATTAAACCCTAGAGTCTATAGATGTGATTTGTGATCAAAATAACTTTGAATTTGTGAGTTCTATTTCTTGATTAAACATCTAAACATCATTTTTATATATACACTGTAACTAAAGTTTTTCAATTTTAAAAAGTGTGCATATTTTTTAAGCTTACATAGTTTATACAAAAGTAATGGTAATAAGTATTTCATAAATATCATCAAAAATGATTATTTCCACTATTATTATTATTTAATAATTTGGGTTTTCTTCAACAGAATACATAAATAAATAAATGTTTATAACAGAAATTTGTCCCCAATTCTCACTCTTTTTAAAGCTGACCTCAAAACGATAATAAAAATTTTCAAACTCTATTAAAAATATGATAGCTTTGGCGGTGAACTTGACTTTCTCGTTTGAATATTAATGTATTTGTTGTTCATATCATCTGTCATATCACAAATTTCCATAACAATAATAGAGAGACAAAAAATGGAACTTATTTACAGTTGAAGTCATGGATATATTATTCAATGGATATTTGCCTAAATATCTGAGACAACACGTTATTTATAGAAATTCAAATTATAATAATGCCTAAATTTATTTGGTTTCACGCGCTAACATATATTCGGGTTCAATGATTCATTAATTTTTTTCATTTTTAAATTATAGCCTTAACTTTTCTAGTTTTTGTTTGCAAACATTTATAGCTTATAACTTAATAATTAAAATGAAGTTCTATTATAAAGCAGTTATAAAATAATAATTAGACGTATGTTATGTTTGACTTTCGTTTATAATTAATCGCTTCATCATTAATCCATTCGATAAGACAATGAAAAGCTTAAAAATTTATTTGTTTATCCCTTTATTGCCATAAAAGCTGAAAAAGCTTAAAGCGACTGAATAAATAAAAGAATGAGATCATCAAAAACAAGTGAATCAATATTTACATTAATACTGCATAAAATTAAATAAAAATTACGTTTTGATAATAGATAAATTAACGGATGCAATAAAATGTTATTATTTTATAAATTATAAAAATTAATCCAATGAAATAAAAAGGTTAAGTACAATCAAAATGGTTACATTCAATAGCATTAAAAACAAATATTAATCCTTAAAAGTATCATATAATCTTCACTAATTCACTCTTCAAATATAATTTAAAGCTAATATAAAACAAAGAACAGCACAATTATAGTTTGTTCACTCTTTAGTCGACATTAAATCTATATTTGATCCAAAATTATTCTTAATATTGAAAAACCTACATTTATAAACTTCCATATACTTACTGACCGACAGACAAATTCAAAACTATATGCACTGCAGTTTACGAGAAAGAGAGCTAAAAATATTAAACAAACAATTAAAATAACAGAGAAACGGAAACTTTTCTCTGCAGCGCTAAAAGTCAAAATAATTGTAATTATCATAATTTGAATTTAAATGATTATTTATACATACTTTACAAACAAATGTATAAAATAGAAGTTCAGATGATTTCACGTATTATTATCTCAAATAATTATTGACGAAACGTGTTTAACCAATAAAAAAAAGTAATAACTTATTCGATAATTATAAGTGATTACTAAACAACTATTGACTATATTCATATATTTATACAATACTACCAATAAAGATGATAAACATAATTACGGTAATTAATATTATTAATTAATTTTCGATTTGATATATTTTCGATTAGACGTCGAATGAACGATTGATTGGCAATAAGTTCAGAGAATGGTAACATATGAGCAAACAATTCCCATATAAACAAACAATTTCTTCTTAAAACAAACTTAAAAGATTATAATCGCTAAATTTTTATATAATTTAAAATTGTATTTTGAGAGAATTTCGACGGCAGTTAAGGGAAAGCTAATGCTGTATTCGTTTGCATAGGAGTGGGAGTATAATATGTATTGAGAGTATGGTCTGAGCGTTACGTTAAGACATTGATTAATTTCCTTTCTCTTGAACTCGCAGTGGGCTTCATATCAGGGAATTAAACATTTCAAGACTTTAGACCTGAGTTTTATCGTTATATTCAAGTTTATCTGTTGGATCTAAGAAAACAAAAAATTATAGAATTTTTTACAAAAAAATAGAGAATTTATTTAATGTGTTTATGAAAATACAATATACTGGAGATTTAATGTAAATTATATGTAAATAATGAATTTTCAAATATTATTAAAATTAAGTTAACATTAAATGTTTATTTTTGCTAAATAAGAAAAATATGTTAAATTTTCGCTTTAATATTGAATGCATTATTCAATTATGAGAAGAAATTGTATATAAGAGTATAAAAACTTTAGATAAGGTTAAAATTGAATATTTCCTCATTAGTTTATCAACAAAAACAAACCTAAGAATTTGAAACGCTTAAGGGATGCCAATAATTCAAGGAATACCCGTCACTAATCACTAGTTTAGATATTATATTATATTTAATTCATAAACTTATGCGTATATTATTATAAAATAAATAAATAAATAAAAAGTTAAATAAACTTATTGAGCGTATAATTATATGAAACGATAATAAGATGTGAACATAATAATAGAAGCATTAACCAAACATAAATGAAGAGAAGCCTCAATTCAATGTCAATGGCAACCGAAATAACAAAAGCGAGACATAAGAATGGCAGGAATGAGCCAATCATTACAATCTCATAGAATCACACATATCATCCCATCTCATCACCGGTTGTGACCGTCAACCAAACAATTATAATAATCATTATAATCATATGTAAGTTATAGCGTTTATGCTACAAAAAAAGTGTAAATAAGTTTTTTGACCACAATTCGCTTGATATGAGTTGAAGGAACTGCACTTAACTTAACCGAATTCGCTTAACAAGTTTTGACGCAACAATTCTATGGCAATATTTCATATCATATCATATCCTCCCAAAACGCATAAATAAATCTCAGCTTACAGTACACACCAAATAGTAATAGATATCAACAATATATTGGCAAAGCATTCATTCATTCATTCATACATTCATACAGCAGCTGTTCAACTGATACAGTGTTTAGTGTTTACTGTGATGTGTGATCTGATGCAACAGGAAATAAGATATTTTAATGTATTTCGAGATTATAGCATTGAAACATAACCCGTAAGCGTTTTATATATGCGAAACCCTTCCACACACTCACAAACTTTTTTTAGAGTTTTTGCATTTTTCTAGAGTAAAAAATCTTTACACAAAAATGGCACAAATATATAAATCTTCAAAACATAAACTAAAAATAATTTCATCTTATTTCGAGTTTTTTCTCTCTCTTTTTAGAAACAGAGTGAAAAAACGTCTTTAATACTTTGTATTACAAAATGCAGTTCAGTTCGCAAAAGCGATAAAATTTTAAATAAAATAATACAACATTGCATACTAAAAATAACATGTGTATCATTAAATCAATAAACAAATATCCATAAACTTGACATCTTATACAGTGATGGCTAAAAGATTAGAATATTTTTTAATGCTATTCACAAATGGAGAGTTAAGAGTAATAGTGAGTGTAATTTATTTATTTATTTTTCAACAAAACAAAATTGTCGTCTGATATTTTGGTATTTATTTATATTTCATGGAAAACATTTAATTTATAGATTACAATAAAATTGAAAGATTAAATAAAATGTTAAATGAGTGCACAAATCGGTACATAAATGCCACTATAATTGAATGAATAAAATTCAATATATTTGTCATTATAGAAAATGAATGCATAGAAAATTAATTACACAAAACTTATTAACTGCTATTATGTAATTGGTTTGAGCGAAATTAAGTTTTGAGGCTATCGTTTAAGTTTAGTCGTTATTATAAGCAACGTTAACAAACGAGAAATCTTTACTGAAATGAAAACTAAAAAAACTTTCCAACAAAATAATGACTGCGTTATTAAGAATTAGATTAACGTTATGGTAAAAGTCATCGCTAATATGGCTAACATTTAATAGTGATTATTAACTTATATTTAATAACAGATTATTTAGTTAATTGTAGTTAAACGACTTGAGATTTTCTATGCTTTATTTTCTAGAGTTTATTATATCGTGACCAGACTATAAGACTATTATAACAAATAAATGCTAACTTAAGTTAAAACAATAAACAATTTAATATAAATACTAGCAAATAATGAAAATAATTTTATTTATTATCGAGTAATTAAATTTATTTAACAAACAATTTTTATAACTCGTTTTTATGGTAAATATTTAAATATTATCATAGATTTAAAAAATGGTTTCGATTTAATGGCATATATGTATCTAATTATAGAACACTTATTAATCTCAATAACTTAATAAATTGAATCATAAAAAATATTTTACATTAGATTTAAAAAACTACCAACGCTTGCAAAATAACAACAGCACTGAGGAAATATCAGTTGAAAAAATAGTCTGAATATCGTTTGCCATAAAATTAAGATAACATATAAACTATGCATTAAATAATAAAAAAAATAGTGGTAAACATAAATATGCAATAGTTATGAAAAGTCATTATAAATAAATTGCAATTTTTCACGCATTATGTTTAATATATATAGTTTAAAATTAAAACTTAGTTGAGGGCAAATTTGATGTTTGCTAGTTTGGTATACAGAAAACTGTTGTGCGATCGCGATATAACTGGTTTAGCGTTTTTTTAAGGTTTAAGCAATACTTAAAATTATGATTCGCAATGAATGAATGCAATGCTTTAGCATTTGGCAAAAAACTTCTACAAAAGTCATTATGAACTTCAAGCTAATATATATAATTATGTAACCGCTCTTTGATTTTAATTAGTTTTTAACTTATCTAAAAAACGTTGCAAAAGTGAGTTTATTAAAGATTCAGGTACAACACACACACCACACCACTGCACCACTCCTTCCACAACTCAGACAACAAACATATTTAACGCTTTTAAAAATATATAACAATAAAGCAAAGAATTATAAACGCGAACGAAAATAATGAAATAATAATTGGATATTTCTTTTGTTATTGTTTTTTTAATTAAATAAATGATTAATTAAGCTAATTCTTTCAAAATCGTTTTCTTAATTACAATTTAAAGTAAAAACTTTTTGATTTTGATTATACTGATTATGTAATTAAGAATAAAAAGTTTTTTATTAGTTATAATATATTTGATAAGAATCTTTTATTATTTTCGGTCCAACTAATCATCTCAGTCTTATTCTTATCCCGGAAGAAAAATTTTCACGAGATTATGATGAGAGAGGAGA
>JAQGAW010000123.1:0-42660 GCA_034698025.1 Phthiracarus crinitus
TCAATTGTATTTTACTTTTACTTTTAGTTTTCAGTCTAATTTTAATTGTATTTCGCTTTCGCTTTTAAGTCAAAAATAATTTAAATTGTATTTAACTATGGCTTTAAAGTTAAAGTTATATTGTTATAGATTAAGTAAAAGTCAAGAAAATTATATATTACTTTTTCTATCTCAATTTTGATTTTGAGTGTATGTTGCTTTTTCTTTTAAAAAATTTTATTTTTCCATTGTATTTTACTTTTTCTTTTATTGCAAAAATTAATTTCAATTGTATTTTACTTTCACTGAAGCGAAAGGAAAAGTAAAAATATTTTTTCGCTTTTACTTTTTCATCCAAAAAGCGAAACAACACTATTTATAATTCATATGCTTATTCGAAGATTAATGACTTAACGGAAATAAAATGTTACGAAAATAATAAATTTTTTATGTAAGTATTCCAATACAAACGCCACTATTGCATTTTTGTGATTTTTCATTTATTGATTAAGAAAATTTTATATATAATATTCTACTTCAAAATAAAGATATTGCGTTTATTTTACTGTATTCTGTTTTTTGAGAAAAAATTTAATTTTATATTATATTGTTAACATCGATATGATTTAATTAAAACTTTGGATATTTTTGAAAATCTTGAATACCTTTGTTGCAATTTTTGGACTCCCGATGTTAATCTTAACATTGAGTTATTAAATTTGATTGATTTGAAATGTTTGCGATTAAGAGTATTAGAAATTTATCGTTTAAATCAACATTAAATGAATAATTTTTTATTGTCTTTGTATAATTAAAATTAGAAATAGAATGAACATCCATAATGTGCTCACTTATGTTATAAGTCTATTTTATAATCAAATTTTTAGTGTATTAAATATTTAATATCATTTTAATTATCGTTTTTATTGTTGGTCAACTAGATTTATTTTGATTTTAAGAAATAAGAACTTTAACGGTATATAGTTTTATTAAGTTTTAAGTTTATTCAATGGTATTGTAACAGCATTACTTTATTTAATAAGCATGTCAAGTGATATATATACATGATCTAAATAAGTATAGTGCCAAATACCTTTATTAAATATATTTACTTATTATTTCGATTTTTAAAATTTATATCATATTATTTTCTTTCTATTTATTTTCTATGTACAAATTTAAAACTATTTTATTTTTTCTTCAATTTTCTAATTTTTTTAAATTTATTTTATTATTATTTAGATATTTAAATTTAATATTTCAAACAATTTTATTTCTATAAAGATAATTGAAGTAAAACTAAATATTATTAATCTATTTTTTTCTTAGTTTCTTATAAAATCGAAATAAAAATAGATTAATTTTTTATTTTATTTCGATAATAAAGCTTAATAAATTATAATAAATTAATTTTAATATTAAAAATTTAATAATCTATAGAAGAGACTTAGAAAATCGAAATTACTTTAAGACCTTTAGAAATTAAGAATGACAATCATTTTTATAAAAATATTATTTCCTTTAGTCAAAATATTTTTAATTCCTTATCATAGATTTACCAAATTAATAGTGAATTTTAAAACCGTAAAATAAATTTCATATCACTAGAAAATATTAAGGAAAATCATTTAAATAAAATTATTTTTTTAATAATCAAAATGTTAGTAATTTTCTTGTCATCGGTTCCCCATTTATTAGTAAATTTTAGAAATTTTTTGAAATTTAGATAGTATTTCGATTAATTGAAATTTAATTTGTTTCCAGTTTTTAGATTTGAATATTAAATTTAAAATATAATTTAAATTACATTTCTAAAAATTTAAATTGAAATGCACTGTAAATAAAATATAAATTAAAAAGTGAATTATAATTGAATTAAAAATAAAATTAGAAATTGAAATCAGAAAATATTTGGAATTAATGAAATTTAAGAATTGAAATTGAAATCAAATAAATATAAGATAAATAATAAAATAAAAATTAAAATTAAAATGGAATAAATTTTTGGAATTAAACACTATATTTGTTTAAAACGGTAAAATAATACAAAAAAGGAAATTGAAATTAAAATTATATTACAAGTTATAATTAGATTTATTGAATGTAATTTAAAAAAAAGATAAAATTTTATATTGAAATAGAAATGCTACAGATTTAAATATCAAATTAAAAATAAAATTAAAAATCGAAATGTAAAGGTAATTGAAATTCAAAAAGTCTTTTGGAAACAATACTAATTAAAATTAAAATGGAATTGCAATAAAAAGCATTTTTAATATTGAAATCGAAAAGCAATAGAAAAAAAATTAAAATAATTATAGAAATTAAAATGTAATTGAAATAAACATAAAAATAAAAATCGACATTAAAATTCCAATTTTAATTTTTAAAAATTAAAACACTAGTAACCAGTCAAGTAAATTCAGTTTAATTGTTAATTTATGTAAATTGTATCTCTATTAAAATAAAAAACATCAAAAATCATCTGAAAATTAAGATAATTAAATATATTGTGCTATAGCGAAACAATACATTTTATAATATATAACCACTAAATCTAAACAGGTACGATTAAAATGAAATAATGATTGGTTAATAGTTTATCCGAAGTACAACACTATCAAATAACTAACCACAGAATATAACCTCAATTTATTTTAATGTCTCTAATAATTCTATACTTAAAATAAGTTATACAAGAAAATCATTATCTGCTTTTAATGTATAGTACGAGCAAAATAGGAGAAATTTCCAGCGTTTTGTTATATCCTAGGACCCATTTTTGTAATTTTTATTAATATATTCTCGGATATTCTATATATTTTGACCATTAAAATAGTATTGTCAGTTTTTAATATCTCATTTTAAACTATATTTCACAAAATTGTTTTTAATGATTTCGTTATATAAATCAAAAAATTAATTATTATTGAGAAGTTTCAGCAAAATGTGCAGAAAATTGAAAAACAGATAAAGTGAAACAATCAGCGGTAAATACAAAATGTGATGTGGAAAACAAAATCGTCCGAAAATAAAATCAATTAAAAACATAATTTAGTTCAAATTTAATCTAAAATCAATGTTTTTCCAATCAAAATCATATTTTAGGTATCAATAATTTTATCATCAAATCAGATTAATTTATGTTAAAAAGAATTACAAACGGTTTATTTTTATTTTTCACTAAATAATTAACTACCAGTTAATATTTGTTTTGTATCGATTTTGAAAAATAAAAATAAAAATCTAATAAATAATATTTTTTCATTTCGAATTATTATAATAGAAATTAAATAATTTTAAAAAATTATTTAAAAACAAAATAGAATTAAAATATAAAAAATTCTAATCTATAAAGAACACTAATCTATTTTTATTTCAATTTATTGAAAAATAATTAAAATAATTTAAAAAATTTTGAAAATAGAAATAAAAATAAAATAAGTTTGTAAATCTGCAATTTACCCAACTCTAGTTTATAGCTTATACAATTTTTTGCCTATATATAAACAAAGATGATTGCATTTCATTGCGATTTATTATTTGATAACTCATGTTTTTAAGTGAATAATATTTCAATATTTTGTAAGAATATAGTAACGGTATATCGCTGTAGATTTAAAAACATAAGAAAATTGAAAATAATGATTATTGAACTAAACATTCTTAACTGTTACAATAACTGTTTCTGTTCTGCACTAAATGAATTTTCATTTACGACTAGTTTTCAATCCTTTCTATTATCTATGCTTTCCTATGTTAATCTATATCAAATGAACAGTAATTAAAAATTGACGCCACAATGCATTATTCTGTCAATTTCGCAGAAAATAGATTATTTATATGGCTAAGAAGTTTAAAACAAATCAAATATTTTATAGTAAAAGATACTAATGTTTTAAAGATATATGTATTTAATTCATGTTAAAATAAGTCATAATAGAGGTATTTGTTAGGTCTTATAAATAATACTTAACAAATTTAAGATAAATTTTTATTATTTTAAGTAAAGTGACGCAAGTCTAATTAAAAACAATGAAAAATGGATAAAAAATAATAACGTTATTTAAATGTAGTGTTGTTTTTCTTCCATAATTTAATTTAGCTATTCTTTTGTTTTTATTTTTTCAAAAGTTTTTTATTTCGATTGTATTTTACTTTTTCTTTTAAATAAAATTTTATTTCAATAGTATTTTACTTTTACTTTTTGTTTTCAATCTAATTTTAATTGTATTTCGCTTTTATATTTTACTTTCGATTTAAAACATTTTACTTTTAAGCGAAAGAAAAATTAAAAATTTGATTTTACTATTGCTTTTTAATTCGCTTTTCCATATAATTTTCACAGATAAAGTTAAAGCTAATTAATTTATATTTTTCTTTTCTTTTGCAATTTCAATTTCGATTTTATGTTGCTTTTACTTTTTTATAATTTTATATTTCAATTGTAGTTTACTTATGCTTTTAATTTTTATTTTATTATAACTTGTATTTTACTTTTATTTTAGTAAAAATATTAATTTCAATTGTATTTTACTTTCGCTTAAGCGAAGGTAAAAATAAAAATATTTTTTCGCATTTACTTTTTCTTTCAAAAAGCAATACAACACTAGTTAAATATAATGTTAACTCAATACTTTATCTAAGAAATACATTCTTCAGAACTGCACATAACTAATTGACAAATATATATAATTATTGTTAATTTTAATTTAATATATAGAAGTGTTTTTTTTATTAAACTAAAATATAACTTAAATTGCAAAGCTTAAATATTTTACTACAATGGTTTAACATTTTAATATAAAATTAATTGTACAATCAAATATCACGATCTCGAACAGATTCAGAAATTTTTTAAAATAACTAATATGAAATGTAATTTAATTCAATTGTACCAATGTCAAAATTTATTAATAAAAAAATTGGTGAAAGTTTTTGACTATTTGGTTTGTTAATATCTTTATTATTGCTATTTTACTATTAGTAACTCATTGATTTAAAATGTAGTAACAAAATGGCCATTAAGTGTATTTTTAATTCTTTTAAAATTATCATTAATTTATTATTAATAAAACATTTGACAACAAATCAAAAACAGTTTAATTAAATTGGGTAAACTAATGTTTCAAAAATCTGTTTAAACAACTTAAAGGAAAGTATTTGTGCATTTATTTTAAAATTGATTATTTAAAAACACTTCAAAAAAGTTATTTTCATGTTTGCTTATTGTTTAGAGCTTGTAATAAAGCAATCAAAAGACTACTTTTAAGGGTTGTTATTTTTCAGTATAACCGCCATCTGGCCTTAAAATATTGAAACAACACGTAATCACAAATTGATTGCTAGTAACAAGATTTATTGAAAAGATTATACTTTCAGACAGCAAATAAAATGTGATGTTAATCGTAAAAGCAAATAAATGCCAAATTTGATTTAAACAGTCTATTGTAAATCTTTTTAAAGTACTATGTCTCGAATGATCTTGCTAATACCAAACATACAATACCATAATTAAACTTGAAGTTCAATTACTTTGGATTATTGTATGCTAGTGTTGTGCCGATTTTTAAAATAAAAATAAAAATAGAAAAAAATAATAGATTTTTATTTCGATTTATCGGAATAGAAATAAAATAGTTTGAAAAAATTTTTAAAAATAGAAATAAAAATAAAATACATTACAAATTTTGTTGAAAACAAAAATAGAAATAAAATAAATTAAAATATTTCTGTAAACGATTAAAAATATTTAAAATAATCTATTTTTATTTCGATTTTCAATGAAAATAAAAATAAAAATTGATTATTTTTTAGATTTTTAATTCAATTTATCGAAATAGAAATAAAATACTTTGTAAAAAATTTTAAAAATATAAATAAAAATAAAATAGTTTAAAAATAATTTTTAAAATCGAAATAGAAATAAAAATAAAATACATCGAATAAATTGCAATCGGCACAACAATATTGTATGCATATTAATGTTTGATATATGTAAAGACAGACCTACAGTATGTGCGTGTCTTTATATTACATTTACTTTTAAGAATATTTCTTAGAAACTTTTATAACAGTATGACGTTTAATAGGATTTGAAAATATAATCTCATTAATTAAATAACTAAATATTTATTTTACAATAAAAATTAAATACTAAAATTTGCAACATTACTGTATACTTGTGTTATTTCCATATACGTTTTTAAATTCAATTTCACTTCCATTTCAATGTTATCTTTAATTAATATTTCAATTACATTTTAATTTCGATTTTTAAATTAATTTTTATTTTAATTACCTTTAATTTTCGTTTATTATTTTAATTTATATTTCAATTGGGTTTTGATTTCAATAAAAAATTGCATTTTATTTCAATTGCATTCTAATTTGAATTAATCGAAATATAAATGCTATAATGATTTTAATATCAATTTCAATTTTTAGCTTATTTTAACGTTTTAAAGGAAAATTTCGACTAAATAATTTTTTTAAATAATTAAATTAAATTTTAATTTATATTTTCAAGATTTATTTTATATAAATTGCATTTCAATTTTTAAAACCCCAATAATTTCTATTGTATTTTAATTTCGATTATTAATTTAATTTATATTTCAATTTTTTTTCTTTTTTAATTTTAATATTTTAAAACAAATCCTCGATTGATCACCGTTAAAAAACAATTACATTTTTAAAATTACTGTTATATATTTATCGTATTAAAAATCAGTATAACTGGTATTCTATTTGCGTATGTTATCGATACTGAATTTTAACCAAATGTTATTTAAAATCAGTGTATGCCACATCTGTCATTATACCCCATAACAACTGAAATTATTTACCCCACGCGATAATATGTAGGGCAAATCGGATAATGTTTTATAACCGAAAATCAATCTGAAGCTAATAAGAAAATCAAACTGAAACTAATATGTCGGGAAATACGGGTAGTTGTTTAAGTTTTAAAACATAAATTAAAACTGAAGCTAATATGTCGGTAAAAACGGATAGCATTAAAACATATAATTTTGTGATTAAAGAAATGAGTGTTTATAATAATGATGAATTTAAATAAAATATAAATTAGATAATATTATATATATTATATTAAATTATGTGCTTAATAAATGTTTTAATTAGTGTTTGTTTCCATATGACTTTTTGAATTTCAATTGAATTTCATTTTCGATTTTTACTTTAATTTTTATTTCAATTCCATTCAAATTTAAATATTTATATTTATTTTATATTCATTTGGATTTCAAGTTTAATTTAAATTTTAATTTATAATTCAATTGTATTACGATTTCAATATTAAAAATTAGTTTTATATCGATTCCATTTTACTTTCAATTTAAATATTTTGCTAAGTTGAACTTTTTAAAGGCAAATTTCGACTGATAATTTTATAAAAAAATTATTACATTTTAATTTTCATTAAAATTTCTATATTTTTTTTATTTAAATTGCAATTAAATTTCAATTTTTGAAACAACATTAATTTCTATTGCATTTCGATTTCGATTTTTAATTTACTTTTTATTTCAATTCCATTTCCATTTCAATTTTTAACTTTTATTTAATTTCTATTGCATTTCAATTTCAATTAATCGAAATATAAATGGAATTATATTTTAAAATTCAATTTCAAAATTAAAAAATGGAAAAAACACTATATTAAACTTACTTGTTGGCTGTAAACGATACGATAAAATATTGAATTATCGAAATATTGTTCAAATTTAAAACGAATAAAATTTGATAATACCGAGTTTGAAGAATATAATTTTAAAGATATTCACTTACATTTACCTCAATTAACGTCTATTGATATTTATCAGTATAATAGATTGAATAAAGAAAATTACAGAATTAGAATGATTTGAAGATTGGGTTTAATTAAGATAAGTTTAGCGATAATAATATTGTCATCACTGAACATATCATAACATTTATCAACAATTGTTTAACTATAAGAATCTGTATTTAAGACAATGATATAGATTTTAAGTCAATAATATCATACATTCAACATACAAATAAAAGAGTGACTATTAAAACATTTATATATTAATATTTTTATAACATTAATTTTATTAACTTATTAATGTGTGTTAAAATTAATAGACATCTTTACTAAAGTTATATCCTTTCGAAGACATTTTATAAAATTAAATGTGTTTTATGCGTCATATGTACGTAAATTAGTAAGGATTAATTTAAACAAGTAATTTTGTATAATAAAAATGTGCAAAACAGATATATAAGCATTAATAACTGAGTTTGTTAATGCTTTTTTTATGGAATCGTTATTAATTATTAAATAAACTTAATATAATTTACTAATTTAACAGAAGCACTATTATAGATACACAATAGTGGTGGGAAAAGTTTGAAGATGAAAGTCCTGTCCTGTTATTTGAAATGTTTAGTCCTATCCCATCTTGTTTAAATTAAATTTTATTACCGCCCACAAAATAATTTTGTTTTTATTAATTTCAATGACCTTGTTTTAGAAAACAAATAAATTTTTTGAGCATATAAAATAAATACACTTATGTTTATGAAATGCTTAAATGTTGATTTTTAATCAAAATAAGCAGTAATATAAAAATAAAATTTAATAATAATAATACTAATAATAGAAATTGCAATGAAATATTGAAAAATGGTTATAATCGTAACAGTTTTAATAGATTTAGTAATGATTTGTGAATTAATATTACTTTATTTATTATTTAACTAGTAAATACGAATTGATTGCATTTCGAAGCAATGGATGGCAACTGTATATCAAAGACAATACGTAATGGAATTGTCAAATAGTATGAATGATAAAACAGAAAATTGTCTGAATATAAAGCCGAAACAATTAAATAATGAGCAAATAATTATTAAATTTAAGCGAAACTTTCGTAAATGTATAAATATTAACAAAATTAATATTATTCGGTCAAACAAATTAGAATTAGATGATTTAATTCGTATAATCACAAATAGTATCACTTAAGTTGTATCACAATTATTATTCTGTGGAATGCATAACACATAATGCTTTAAATAATTTTGGATTAAAGATTGGCAATAGTTTGCGATCTAATAATTTGAATTTTGTTGGTCTGTATTATAGACATTTGCTGCCATTATGTCTTAGTTTTGAATCCATAAGTAATATAGAATTAATAAATTTAATTGATATATAAAATGTTATTATATTTGCTCCTAAATTGAGTAAAAATCAAATTTGCGCGGATGTGGTGATTACGAGTTAATGAAACGATTTTGTGACAGATATTCCGATACTATTAAAGTTATTGACACTTATAGTACGTAATAATAATATTTGGTTATTAACACAATTGTCTCAATTAAATAATTAAGTAAATTTAACGATTTTGATTGATAAGGATTTGGCTAATAATATTATGAATGGATTCAAGCATTTTTCATCGATTTGTTTTAACAAATCAAACATTTAAACGTATGCTTACATCATTATATTTTGGACATGAATTAAAGTTTTCAATAGTTTGCGATATAATGATTTGAATTTTGTTGGCCTGTATTATAGACATTTTCTGCCATTATAATTTAATATTGAATGGATAAGTAATATAAATTAAGAAATTTAATTGATATCTAAAATTATTTTATATTTGCTCCTAAATTTAGTCGAATATCGAATTTGTGCAGATGTGGAAGTGTTGTATCCATTTTAAAAAATTAAAACTGAAATTTAAAATATAATTCCATTTGCATTTCTATTAATTGAAATTGAAATACAATGTAAATAAAATTAAATTTAAAATGGAAATTGAAATGCAATTGAAATAAAAATTAAATTATAAAACGCAATCGAAATGCAATAGAAAATGATGACTTTAAAAATTGAAATGGAAATACAATTTATATAAATAAATATAGAAATAGAAATTAAAATAAAAATGTAATTATTTTTTATAATTAATAAGACGATATTTGTCATTAAAACTTCAAAATATAATAAAAAATTGAAATTTAATTATATTAGCATTGACATTACGATTAATTGAAATTAAAATGCATTTGAAATAAAATAAATTTTTATTATTAAAATAGAAATACAATTAAAATAAAAATAAATATAATTATTGAAATTAAAATATTATTTAAGAAACATTAATTTAAAAATAGAAATTAAAATGTAATTGAAATGGAAATGCAATTGAAATTAAAAAATGTCATATGGATACAACATTAGGATGTGGTGATTACGAATTAATGTAACGATTTTGTGGCAGTTATTCCGATAATATTAAAGTTATTGACACTTATAAAACCTAATAATAATAGTTGGTTATCACCGAAATTGTCTCAAACCAATCAAACATTTAAGTGTATGCTTACATCATTACATTTTGGATATGACTTACACACAATTTTTATCACTGAAATAATATTATTGCGATTATGGGGTCTTCGTATTTATTCCGGGAATTTATTATTCGATTTAATAAAATGATGTAAAAGAATGACGAGTTTGGAAGTAAAAGATTTTATTGACGAAAAAAGCTTTGAAGACATTCACGTAGATATAATTCGAATAAATTTTATTGAGATCATTGCAACTGTTTAGCAAAATTGGATAATTTAAAAGAAATTCAACTGCTAGTTGATTATCATTCTTTGAAATATTCAACAATTTCGGACAAATCTATTTTTAATCTTTAGAGAATTTATTACACTTTCAATCATATCATATTAATTGATGTCCCCTTATTAAAGAACAAACGATCAGTTAATTTATGGAAATCGCAAAAAATAGACAACGTTACATTTAACCATTATTTTAATAACTGTAAACCTAAACAAATACAAATATTTAAGAGCTCAATAAAACTAATCACTTCTAAATCTGATTTCCCAAATAAGTTAAACATTGTCTATAATTAAGTTACGCTAAAACGTTAAACATTTGAAAATGATTCTAATATTGTATTAAAATTACTTTCATTGATTAAATAATGGCATTTATATATATAGTAAAAATTTAAGCACATTTTTAAAACACGTTTTAAATTAATTAATTTTAATCGGTTTCCTTATATTACAGTCTACACTGCTTAAATTAGACTTCCGATTAATTTTAAAAAGTATTTTAATGAATATACAACTCAAAAATAGCAAATATTTAAAGACTCACTAAATCTAATCACTTCTAAATCTGATTTTCCAAGTAAGTTAAACATTGTCTATAATTAAGTTATACTAAAATAACAAACATTTGAAAATTATTAAAATACTTTTACAGTATGTAACTTTGTTTTTTTTCAAAAAAATGTTTATGTAATAGCCTTAACGCAAGGTAATAATGGTTTAAAAAGATTTGAGATTAATTAATTGTAAACTCCTGACGAGTAAGTCTTAATTTCTTTTGATGGTTATGTTACCGAAACACACTCTGAAGTTTTGATTATTAATCGTTTAGAAAAGTTAATGGTTTTATTTTTTTTCAAAATTGGTTGTAGGTTTTTGAATAGAAATAACAAAATGTCAACCGATCAAAAAATTCACAACGGATAATATCATTATTTATTAATATTTTGTATATGTATAAGAAAAATCATTATTTATTAGAATGAATTGAAAATAAATAAAAACATAATTGAAGAGTATATTCAAAGTAATAAAAGAAAATTAATTTATAAGATATTGTTACCAGAATGAACGAATAATAGAGTATTATACAAACTAGTGATAATAAGGCTTGGGTTCCAGAGACATCGATTAGAACCTTAGCCTAAGAATAAACCCCCTATACAAAACCTGGACCTGGTACTTGAAGTAATGTTAAAGTTTGAACCTGAGCATCTTACTCGGAAATGTATCCTGAGACTCCGAGCCTCTAAATTTTTAGAAATTTTATTGATGATAAAATAATTAAATGTGTATCACATGTCTATATAGTAGCGTTGTATAAATTCCAGTTTTACAAACCTATTTTATTTTTATATTGATTTTCAAAATAATTTATAAACTATTTTATTTTTATTTTTGTTTTAAAAATTTTTCAAAATCTATTTTATTTCTATTTCGATTAATCGAAATAAAAATCTTTAAATTAATCGATTTTTATTTTTATTTTTATTTTCATTCAAAATCGAAATAAAAATAGATTAATTTTATACTTTTAAACGATTTCTGAACTTTTTTAATTTGTTTTATTTCTATTTTTGTTTTCAAAATATTTTTAAACCTATTTTATTTTTATTTTTATTTTAAAGAAAATATTTAAACTATTTTATTTCTATTTTGTTTTAAAATAATATTTTTAACTATTTAAATAGAAATAAAAATCTATTTTTTATTCGATTTTTATTTTTGTTTTTCAAAATCGATACAACACTACTATATAGTACTTTTAGGGACAACATTGGCTAATTTATGCAACTTTTAATTATTTATTTTAAAATAATTTTCTTTTCATATAAAATTATAGAATTGTTTTAAATAAATAAAATGAAATTTAATTATTGAATTTATTATAAAAGTATTGAATTTAATTTAAAAAACTTGTAACATTTAAATATTGATTAATATTTGTATAAATTAAGCAGAGACTCTCTTAACCTTGATATAAAGGCTCCAAGACAAAAGCTAAACACAAGCCTCAAACTTCAGAATCCAAAATAATTAAGCTTCGAAACCGAGTCTCTTTCAAAAGTAAGCACCTTAGTTTTAGTCTGATGATCTTGTTAAGGCTCAAGCTGCAGAGGCTTGGAGGCTTTACTCCATCATCACTAATACAGAAAAACTTTCAATAATATGAATAACTATCCCTAACCTACAAATTTTATTCTTAATGAATACTTTATTACCATTAAATACATTTATTTTTGCTGTTTGCTATGAAATCCGTATTTGGCACTAATTTTCGGAGTAATTAAATGATGAAAAATAAATAATGTTAAGATTTGCTGATCATTTCGAATAAAATTTACTATTGACTACTAGAGAAGATTTAATATTATTAAACATTTGACAAAATTTGTAAATATAAATTATCTTTGCTTGGTATTTTAATAATTGTTTATTTATTTAAAGAATTTTTATTTATTCAAATAAATTAAAAACATAAAAAAGTTAAATAATATTTTCCTTATAATCAACAAAATATTCATTTATATTATTATATTTATATGATTATTTAAGTAAAAAAACCTTGTTTTATAAATTTCTGTAAGAATTTAATAAGATAAAAGCTTAAAAGCTTATTTAATTTTAAAAAATAGGGTTTACTTAATTTTTTATCTGACTGCAAAATCATATATATGATTTTGACATTGTTCGTTTGTCTGTCTGTCCGTCCGTCAGCCTCATTATATTTATTAAGGGAATTTAAAAAACATACTAATATAATAAAATTCGTTAAAAAATAAATAAATACACTCTTACAAAATAGTGTATAAAATAGTCTACATTGATAAAAATAAGAAAATACAGTAAATTTAGAAAAAAAAATTCAATGTTTAAAATGGCATAGAATCGTATAGAACCCATATTTTGTGGCATATGCCACTCGAAAATCGTATAATAGTGAAAAAGAGGAATTTAACACTCGATAACCGAATAGTTGTGACTTTTTTCAAACTCCCATTTTTTGTATTTGATATAGTATATAACCCATATTTTCGAAATTTTATATTCTATATAATAAATAGTCTACCATGTAAAATTTATAAAGCAAAATCAGATATTATGACCTTATCGATCTCTTTAATTTTATATAAATTTATAATTAAACTTAAAATACTTTATTAAATAGTAAATATTTGGTATAACAAAATTTATTTAAACATCTTAATCATGATTTTAATATATCAAAATATTAGATAAATGATTGGATAATAATTTATTCAAAAGATGGCATAAATATATGTGAAGTCTATATGTGTTGTTATTGTGATATGTATATACAATTTTGATGTTAACAGGTGTTCATTGTTTGAAAAGTTTGATGTGTTCTTATGATTTTATTTTATTTATGCTAATTATTTGATATTTTATTAAACTATTACACATAAAATTAAATATATCAAGTAATTTAAGTATTATATTTTAATACTTTAATAGCAGAGAAAGTTTTGATAGATTTGGAGATGATTTATGTGAATTAATATTACATTTTTTATTGATTAGTGATTGTTTTCGATTGCAATGCGTTAACATTCAAATCAAAGATTTAATATTCAAAAAAATATAAATTAATTTTAACAGATAATTAAGGACTATCGTTACAATTTTATAAATATTATCAAACTTAATTTATTGAAGAATTTATAATAAAACATAGGTATTAATACAATGAAACATTTGATATTATTTGAAAATATTTAATATATTTCATGTTTTTTATATGATATCGATCAGATATATGCTCATGAGTTAATAAATTTATTGTTTGCGCATTAAAGAAATAAGGATTTTGAACAATTATTATAAATATGTGACGTATTTATTAATAGATTTAAATAAATTCATGAATAAAAATTTACAGTTATTAATGATTTAAATATTTTGAATTTTTAAAAAAGTATGGTTGATTTTTATTTTGAATAAAATTGAATTTAATTACAAAATATTCATTTATTTTTGCTAATTATAAATTCTATTGCTATATATATAATTGTAAAAGTTTTGTAACAGAAAGTCAAACTGAAACTAATATTATCAAATATTTAGAAATGTTGAAAAATTTATTAAATTTAAATATTTGTCCTAAATATAATGATGATTGTCTTATTATAAAATCATATGATTTATTTATAATTGTTTGAGTATTAGAAGAATATCTATTTATTCTAATGAAGATAATATTAATAAATCAAAAATTAAAGAGTATTTTCAAAGAAAATTAGAAAACTAAAATTCCAAGATTTTTAACAAAAACTAATGTCAGTCGCGGTTGTATTTAGAAAATCTAACTACTCAATCTAAATATTCAATTTTTTTAGATTTGTACATTAAAATAGTATAATAAATAATCGATTGATTGTTTGATTTTAAATTATATTAATAATTAATAAAATTAAAAGTCTTATTGTTTTTTATACTTTTGAAATTGTTTTATAAGAAAATACACCATTCAAAACTAAACATTATAAATAAAATATAATATAATAGTATTAATATCATATTTCTCTATAATTAATAAATACAATTATCGATTATTATAAGGTAATTTAAAAATTTTTTTTAGTATTTAGACTTGTTATAAGTTCATACAATAGATGGGAGACATATATCATTTAATTAAATGTTTGTGTTGTTATAGTGATATGTAAATACAATATGTATTTAACACGTGTTCATTATATGTCATACATATTTTTTTGTGTTGCTAACGATAAATAAATTTAATTAAATTTAATTTAGACTATAAAAAACAAATTAAATTTATTTGAAGTGTTAATGTATAGCTGATAAAAAATTCATATATTTGTCGATGATTTGTGTGAAGAAATATTACTGTATTCGATTGCAATGCATTAACAAACAAATCATATACTAATATATTTAATAAATAGTATAAACTTGCATTATTTGATGGAAAAGATCTCTGCGATCTCAAGTACGATAATACATTAATTATCAAAGACATAATTATATACTATAGCATAATTTAAAAAAACCAAAAAATTAATAATGATTTATTGATTTTAGTTTTAAAAAATCTGTGAAAATTAATAGTAATATAATTTATAGCGAGTTTAAATAAAACGTAACAAAATCGGTTGAGTAAAAATTAATTGAATTAAATAAAAACAAGGCTAAACTATAAAAGTGCTATACTTAGTATAGTTTATATACAAAAGATGGCAGAAATGTATGTGGAGTTTATATCTGTTGTTATAGTAATATATAAATACAATATGTTTTGTTTCAAATTACAGTTTTGTTGCGCCAAATAGTTTTCAATTATAATTTATGTTAATTAATGTATCGATATTAATGATTTTAATATTTGGTTTTGACTCAACGTTTAAGAGAAATAGCCCACAGCAAATATAAGAAAAATCAATTTTTACTCGAAGTTTTCTAATTTAAACATTGTATCAGTAATCTTTTCACAACTTTAACGTTTGCACCCTTTTGTGCGGACTGTTAATACATATGATAACTACTTGTTTATAGCTTTACAAAATTTATAAAAAATTTAAGCTAGAATCGTTTAAAATGTTTTAGATATTTTCTTGAAAAAAAATATTAATTAGAATACAAGAAGTAAATTATACATAAAAAACACAAATACAGTAAAGCTTCTTCTTAATTAACATTTCTTTATAATGAACATGCTTACAATACTAGTTATGAATTTTCTTTAAAGTTAATTCTTTGTTCGTTGAGAGTTCACAAATCGACGTTATACTATATTAGCTTTGTTTATAAAAAGATTCTTTTAATAAAAAATGAAGAAAATAAAATTACATAAGTAATTAAAATGGGGAAAATTATTTAAGATTAAAAAAATTTCGCAATAGTTATTATATAAAAAGATGAATTATGTTTGCTCCACAGGTCGTCCACTAAAAATGTTTTTCATACATTCAAGCGAGAATCAAAATTTTGAGTAAAACTTTTATTTGTATTTCTACTTCTGGTTCATTTAGTTGTCTTTTAGTTTGTAAACCATAGCGAGAATCCACAAGCCAATAACGATATTAAGACACAATTTTTATAAATCTTTTAAGTTTAATGTTCCCAACCATATTTTTCACATGAAATTCAAACGAATTCAAAAGAAATTAAATTGAATTAAAGAACGTGGAATGAAAAAAATATTTAGTAGTCACGACAACATATTTATTAAATAGATTTGAACTTCCTTTTTAACACAAATATAATATTATATTCTTAGAAAATAAATAATATAAAAATTATAGCGTATCAGATAATACTGTTAAATTACAGCTGACGTTAATAGAAATTTTCAATATATTAACATATGAATAAAGTTATTATATGCTTAAGATAATTTTAAAATGCTTAAATATGTAAAAATCAAGATAAATATTTTCAAACCATGAATTATATTGATTGATTTTAACTTTATCGAAAATTGAATAGTCTGTGAAAACTTATCTTAAGGTTTAACATTTCTATTGATCGGAAATTATTTACGCTTTTCCCATTCTATAATTTAGATATAGTTATAGTAATTACTATTATAATGGGAAACGTATGTGAAGTAAGGAATAAAAATGTTTTGATTAATGGAAATAATATTTTAAAATTTGGAATTTTATTATTAATTTCAATTGATCGGAAATTTTTTTTATGCTTTTCCCATTCTATACCTTATGTACAAAGTTATAACAATTATTATTATAAATTGAAACCGATATTATGTAATTAATAAAAATATTTTTATTATTGGAAATAATATTTTAAAATTAGGAATTTTTAGCTGACTTTCTTGAAAAGAAGTCCAGCTTATGGATTTGACCATGTCTGTCCGTCTGTCTGTCCGTCCGTCCGTCTGTATGTGCGCTTTCTTTATATTAATTAAGGGATTTGGTATCTTGCGAACTACTTAGTATATGCGAACTGAATTAAAGACAACCTTAAGATATGTATAAATTAACCTAATAGAAAGTCAGCTCTCTGTGAATGTGTCGTTCTTGTTTTTTATTAATTTCAATTTATCGGAAATTTATTTAACGCTTTTCCGATTAAATTTATAGCACTTACTTTTTTAATGGAAAATTGATTTGAAGTAAGCAAAAAAATATTTTTGTTAAATGAAATAACATTTTACAATTTGGAATTTTATTATTAATTTCAATTAATTGGAAATTTATTTAACGCTTTTCCGATTCTATTTCTTAGATAAAAAGTTATAACAATTATTTATTATAACAATTAACGTAACCGTTATCAAGTTAGAAATAAAAATATTTTAATTATAATAAATGTTGTAACGAAAAAATTTATATTTTTTTATTATATTGTTTTAAATAGTATTACAGTATATGTTTTGAATATTTTTATACATTTCTGCTATATTTTTGGTTTCTGGGCTTTCAATTAATTAAACAATTGTTACAAATATATTCATCTATTTTTTGTATGCCGTTTAAACAGTAAATGTCATTTTAAAATAATTTTTTTGTCCATTTATGAATATGATAAAATTTTAATAACAATTTTTTATAATAGAGTTTTATGTAAATTATTTTTCATAATCAATATTTATAATTAACTTTACTATAGATAAATTTTCGCAAATATCAGAACTTTATTTAAAAAAATACTGCAATTCGAAATACAATTTTTCATTAATTTTTGATGTATTAATGTTTTGTTATATATAGATAATATTTGACATGCGAGTTAAATATTAACAAATAAATCATAGAAATATTAATATTTTTTTTCAAATACAAATTATTATTATAATAATAATTTTCACTATAAAATTATAAAATATTTTTTAAACCAATCCGATTATTTTTTTATGATATATATATATATTTGAGTGAAATCACATTAGATAAATGAAAAATTTTTCTCAAAATAAAAAAAAATCAATCACCAATAAAAAATTAAATAAAAAATTTAAATTTTGTTATCCTTTGATTAAATAATGTTAAAATAAATATAAACACTTAAAATGCATATAATAACAATCACTTTAATATTTTTGAAATATAATTATAAATATAAATCACAATAAATTTAAACATATAAATCATTTTAATTATATATATAAACTTAATGTTTTCACAATTCTATATTTTTTAGCTTTTTTTTTATTCCTTTGTTTTTGTTTAGCAATTCTATTTTGTTCCAACACTCTAGCTTTAATTTCCGATTCTGTGAATCCTTTTTCCTTTAATGACTTTCTACCAGGTTTGAGTTTAACGTTAGTTTGAATTGCATTTTCTGATGCACACTTTTCACAAATTGCTGTTTGCACATTAAAAATATTTTCCAGATGATTTTGAGCGTTTATTAATTTTTCACTTAATGATTTTACATATTCATTCAAATTAATAATTTGCAATTCTAAATTTTGAATTTTAAACTCTTTTTCATTAATTTCTTCTTGATAGTTTTTAAAAAATAGTTCTTTCACATGTTCAACATTCATAGAATGATTTGAACAAAAAACTTCTAACATTGTTAATTTCGACATAATAAAAAGATATAATTCAATTTAAACCACAATAAACTAAGTTTTAACAAAATATATTTTTGAATCTTTAACAATTCAAACTTTTAAGGAATGACGCAAATTCGAATACAAGATAAAATAGGTTACATCCTTCTTATTATTGATATATCGACTTTAACATAAAACAAGAGCTAACTTATTGTTATATTGTAAACTAATAATTATATACGATTGTTCCACATTTAACGCAAAAACATTTATGTTTATACAAAGATATAAAGAAGGCTCAGAATTTTCGTTAACAATTAAAAGTCTATTGAAAACAAATTATCATAAATAATTTAATGTATTAATATATTGCGCACCTGTTGTTAAGTTAAGTTTCTTATGTTTCTTTATGTTTATTATCTCAATATATTTTAATCTATTTGTCCGAAATTAATATAAATATAAAAGCTTTTGCGTTAATTGGGGAACAATCGGTAATACATATTATTATCAGAAAGTACATATCAAATCATATCTAATTCATCTTTTTAAAAAATAAACATTCTAAATTATTGTAATATCTTTGATGCAAGAAATTTAGTTTGTTTAAACATAAAAATAGAAAAAAATCAATTGAAATTTTCCTATTCTCTAACTTTGATATCAAGTTATAGCAATTACTATTATAGTGGGTAACCGAAATTATTATTCTGTTGAAAATGTTAGAGTTCGAAATTATTGACTTATATATACCACAATTAAAGTCTATCGATATCTTTTCTACTCTTTTTGGATAATCAGAAACTGAATCAAATATTATTATGAAACATTTAGAAAGGTTGAAGAATTAAATCGAAATGAATATTGATTATTGTGGTGAATATGACATGGGTTTCTGTAGAATCTCAAACATGTCATGTCATTTATTGACATTTGTTTATGTACTAGAAGAATATCGGTATCTATTCATTTAAGCCAAATATCGATACTTCTATAATACAACAGTAAATTCATTCAAATAATAGAAAATTAATTTTTCAAGGATTTAATTTAAGAAATAATCGTTGCAAGTTATGCAAACATAATTTTCAGAAAATCGTTTGTCAATTTATTTACTAATTTTTTTTAAATTTTTTATTTTGAAATTAATTTGCAATATTAAAAAACACTTCATATTAAAACAAATAAAATCGAATATAAAGTCTCATTTGTAAATTACTATTAGTCATCTTTAATAAAACGTTTAATTTATTTATTTTTAAATTTTGTTGTTTTCAGTGTTAATTATAGTTTTTTATTAAAATTTTATTTAGAAAAATTTTTTATTAAAAAAATGCATTATGTTTTTGGTATAATATATTATGGATTAAATAAATATAGTCGCACTTTTATAGATTATATTTTAGAAATTATGATAACTATACAATAAAAATAAAAGATATTTTTAAAGAATAATGTATTACCATAAAAATATTAAAATTCCCATATATATAATTAAATTCAAATAATTATAATGTATAGAACTTCAAAATGATAGCATTTGATACTTTTTAATTCCTTGAAAACAAGCCATAAATTTTAAATATGCTCGAATCAACATTAAATGGAACAGTTTTAGCTCCAATAATAGATGGTATTTTGGAATTTTTCTACAATCTTAAAACTTGTCGTTTAAATCTGAAAAGTTTTGCTGACCCAATAGAAATTTCTAAAGTAATCACCATTTAAGATTACTTTTACTAAATTTATAAATGTACTATTCGACCGATTATTTTTAAGTCAATAACTATAAATTTATGTAAAAATTATTGCTATTATTATTGCTATTTTAGGATATTTTTGGAAAAATTTATAGCACTATATAAATTTTGACGCTCTAATGACATTTCGAAGTTAAATCTCAAAATTTTTAAAAACTTTGCAGAACATATGATTTTATAAGTTTCAATGAAAATAATAAGATGTTACCAAAAAAGGTAAATATTTTGTCATATTATTCAGCTGCGAACATTATTTTATTAATTGCTTGAGTAACATTAGATCTATCACCAATAACTAGATTATTTACCAAAAACTTTCTTATAAAATAAAAACTAACATAGACTAATCAGTTAAAATAATAATAATACTTTAAATAATAATACTTTAAATAATATAAAAATTATTTTTGCCTTAAATCAATTTACATCTTTTATTTTCAAACTAAAATATATAAATTATTTTTAATAATTATTAAAAACTTTTAATAAAATTTCAGTGATTAATGCATAAAATGAAGTTTTCAAAAACGTGAAAGTACAATGTAATTAATTCGACAAAATTTTACCTTTCTGACATTATATTAAAAATTATTTAACTACTTATAGCAAAATAAATTGTTTATAATGTTTTCATTAAGTTCTATAGTATTAATAAACACGTGCCCACAACTGAATCTAGATAGACTGGAATCCATTTTATCAAAACTATTTATATTTTAAATATCCAATTAAATTACAGCATTCTAATTAACAAATTTATATATGTTTGTTAAAATGTTTTTTACTGTTTGAATTTACTTTGTTTAGTTTTGAATAATTTTTAAGTTATTAAATTAAATGTAGTGATTAATTTGTATAAAGTTTTCTAAAATAAAAAATTAAATATAATTATTTTTTAAAAATAATTTTCAAATTTAATTTTTCAATTATTTAAATTAAAATAATTTATGACTCTATTAAAGCACTAAAACATTAACAAAATTATTGATTCGAAAAGACTACATTCTTTAAATTTTGTGCCTATTATTATTTATAAAATATGTTTTTAGTTGAAAATTTTAATATTTTGTAAATATTTTTTAATTCATTTTATCATATACTTCAAAATGTTTTGAAATGTTATTAAATTTTTATTTAAATAAAAATAAAGCTAACTTTATTAAAATAATTATTGGAATTATATATTAAATACAATGTTTTAAATAATAATTGAAAGGATAAGTTTTATTTTTTAATTATTCAATATTTTATTACTCATACAATATAATAACAATATTTAGATATACGTATTAATATTATTATTATTTGTTAAACTCTTACTTTTATTAATAAAGCAAAATATATTAATTCATTATATTTATAGATAAAAATTTTATTTAAATTTGCTAGAAAAATTTTTTTGGACAAAAAATAAACTTTTATTTCAACTCATAAAATGTATTAATATAAATATGATTTTTTAATTTGATGAATAGCCTTGAGATTTTTAAATTTTTAAATAAATCCTTGATTTTTTTAAAACTTATTTAATAAGTTCTTGAGTATATTTATAAGTAACTAAATATTTCTTGAGTTTCTAACTATATAACAACCACTTTGATTTATTTAAATAAAAATTTTTAACAAATAAAGTTCCCAATAATTTAAAACAAGTAAGTTTTTCAACAAATAGTTGAGTTTTTAATTTTTCTATATCTATTGATAGAATAGAGAACAGGTATTTTTAATAGATTGAAAGATTTACATTTTAATCCATTTTTTATTTTCAATATCAAAGGCTTAATTAAAATCTCATAATTGTTAATAAAATCATAAATTACATAGTTCATCCGCAAGATTGTCATTATGTACTATTCATAAATGTATTAAAAGAAAAATAAAATCATAATCAACTAAAAATTTATAATAAAAAAATTTCCATTAGAAATTATATATTATTATCAGAAGATTTAAATGGAAATAATCATTGCAAAGATTATTTGTTTTATAAATAAAATTAATAAATAATTATTTCAAATTTTTAATTTAAACCAGTAAATGTTATAATAATGTTTATTGTATAAAACCTGTTTTTATTTTTTCCATAATTTATCATAAGTTATCTTAGCTTTATATTATTTTGCGACAGTTTTATTTCGCCATTTTTAATTGATATTTCTTTTTTTCCGATTTCGTCAATAAGTTCCATGTTTGAAATTAATAATGCATCTTCCATACTTTTAATATAAAAATATTCTTTCTAATATAATATTAAATAATTTTAATTTAGAAGATATAACAATAAATAAAACAAGAAAGAGTATAAACATACAAAATGAGCTCACTTTGCTGTATATTTTAATTTAAGATTTAATAGATAAGTCAAAATTTTACTTCTTTAAATAATTTTTGACATTTAATTTTAAGTTTCTATTTGTTTTTATTTTTATGCATTTTGTACTTTTACTATATATTGTTTAATTGAAAAAAATTTTAGATTTATAATTGTTGTAAAAAGTACTTCAGATATTCATTTGAAAATTTTAATTCAGTTGTGTTTTAGGAGTCGTCGAGTCAACATCACATAAATTGTTATTTAGCCAACGCTTAAAAGTATTATATATGCTAATATGAGTATGCATATTATTGCTTTTTTACGTAATAGTTTAAATAAGGCTAAAACAAGCCTTATTTGATACATCTTTATTTTATTTTTTCATTAATTAATTGACTTTAAAACCATTTTTTACCAAAAAATCATACATTTTTATTCAATAATTGGTTAGTTTTAGACTATTTTAAGCGCTTTTTTTGTCCATTATAATACCATTTTTGTGAAATATTTGACTACTTATAGCCCATATTATGTAATGTTTTACATTATTTTTGACATTATTAGCTCATTATTGTTAGATTTTTAGACCTTTTTAGAATCCATAAATAAATCTAAAGAACTAATTTTAAAATAAGTGCTGATTACTATGGTCAAACTATTTGGTCTACAGAGAGACAGACAGACTTTCTATTTCTTTACTTTCTTAAATTAAAAATGACCTATTCCAAATAATAGGATATTACAATTAATTCTTATCTAAAATTGATTGTATCCTCCATCTTCATATCTTATAATTTCCTTAATAAATTGTTAGCTAAATTTCACGCATACAATATACCTAAGGGTAATATAATAATAAAATCATATTAAACAATTTTTAGTCTATTTTTAGTAAATTTGTTTAAATCGACAACATTTACATTCGTTTAAATATAATTAAACAATTTTAATTAAATATTATAATGTAGAGTTAATTCTACAAAGCTTATAATTCACAAATTATATTAAACTAATTGTAAAGCTGAATAGAAAATATTTCATTAGAATGATTATGAAATAAGATTTATTCAATAAAATAACTAACAAATGGTTTAAATGTTTTTTTTAATTAAATAAAAGTCATTTAATGAAGATAAATTTGAATTTTTATAATCAATTTTATAATAATTAAATTATAAAAATTCAATTCTAGCAATTAATTTTTCTAAAGCATTTTTATAAAATTTTATCTTTGATCAATTACCTTCAAAATCATTTCCTCTCAAAGAAATAATTAAAAAACTTTTTAATTTTGAAATTTTAATTATTTGATTTTTTAATAAATGTTTTCATTAAAAGTTCAAGGCGTTTAAAAAAGATTAAGTTTAATAAATACTAATATTTGTTTAATTACATATGTTTATAAAAAGGGAATTAAAAATAAATTTTAGATAACATCATAAAAGAATAAATTTTTAATATTTTAATTTAGTAAATACAATGTATTTCATGAGTACAAAACTAATATATTAATTGTTTGCAATTTAGAGTGCAAAGTTTTGAAATGGAATTTCTAATTGTAAAATGGTAATTTTTTTGCTTTACAAAAAGATATTTAAAAAAATAAAGATTATTATGAAAATACATAACGAGCTAACATTATTGTTGATTTATGAGTATTTTTGAATAATAAATATTTTTGGCATTTAATTAATTTATTATATTGTTGTAGAACTATATTTTATTTTGGTTTTAAAATTAATTCTTTTATTAAATATTGTTTTAATAAAAATATTTTATAGTTAGCTCACTTTGTAAAAGTCAGCTATTGTATTTGACATTTCGGTCTGTCAGTCTGTCTGTCTTTCTGTCTGTCTGTAGACCCGTCTCTTTTAATAAAGGGATTTTTTTATTCGACAAAAAAGACTACTAACTTCAAAAAATCATTATTGAAATGACTCCTATCTAGCTTACTATGGGTTAAATATAGAACAAAAATGCGTTTTAAAGACTAAAAATGGACATAATATGGGCTAATAATGTGTTTTATAAGTCTAAAAATTAACTATTTGTTTGTTAATATGGCTTTAAAATATTCAGAAGTAGCGATAAAATCTATTAACTAATTGTAGAAATAGAATAAAATGGATCAAATATTGTTTAAAATAACATTAATAAAACTTTTTCGAGTTAAAACCAATCACACGCTTAATCATGTTCGCTCATATAATAATATTTATTGATTGATTAACGATAATTTAAATTTTTCTCAACTAGAGCTAAAACTAAAATGAATCAAAACTCATAATACATTCACCGAAGTGCTATTTAAAACAATATATTATAAAAATATAATTTTTTATCATTAGAAAAATATTTAGGAAAAGTTATACTTGCTAAAAAACAAAATTAAAATATAGTTGTGCAACAAAATAATAAATAAATTAAATGCCAAAAATAGTTATTGCACAAAATTTAGACTATACAATTGAATTAACATAGAATATAACCCAAAGTGAGCTCATTATTATGTATGCTCAAATCTTTCTGGTTTTTTCTTATATTATTTTAAATATAACTTCAGTTATTGTATTGAGAATTTTGATTCAGTTGTGTTTAAGCAATTGTCAAGTCAAAATCACACATATTTTTATTATACGATCAATCAAAAGTATTATACAGTATATGCAAATATAATTACGCGTATGAATGATTTTAACAAAAAGTAACTTTGATTATATTATTTTAACAAAGATTCGATGCATTTTTAACCTATTTTTATCATTATTTTATAGATTTTTAAGACATTTTTGGTTATTTTTTACTAAATTCTTCTTCTATTATTTGTCATTTTTAGGCTATTTTATTTTTGTACAGTATTAGACAATTTTTATCTCATGTTTAGTACAATAGAGATAACATATGACCTACATACGGTCAACCAGTTCACAAAACGCTTATAAAAATTTTCAAATAATTAATATACTAAATGAGAACCGAAACTAAAAATCGCGATTATGTTAATAATTACTATAGATTAGAAGTAAAAAAAACATTATAATTTATCTATAATTAGAAATTAAATAGCAAAATCATATATTTAATGTTAATATTTCCTTATTTGTATATTATATTTAAAATCAATTCCATAACCAAACTATAAAATCAAATATGAAATCTTATGTTTCAATGATTCTTTAAATTAATGATTTAAAATGTAAATATAAATATAAAATATTAATTATTAATATATTTATTAAGCTATTTAAATATATAAAAAAATTAAATACATATTATTCAATTATACATTTATTTTTAAATTTTTTAAATCTTCCATTTATAAATTAACAAAACTTCTTAAATATCGCTTAATATTAATTTATATGAAATTTTATTTATTGCTTCCTTCTTATAATGAAGATTAGTCTTGATGAATATATGGGATACAATCATCCCAACAGCAATATCCAAATTTTTCTCTTCTCCAGTAATTTTAAATATTGGTTTGTTAATTGGAGATTTGATGAATGTGTTAGTGTCTTGTTGTATTTTCTTAATTTGACTTCCATGCATTCCAATAATTAAACCAATAATATCCTCTGGTACTTCTAAATATATGAATTTGGATGCAATTATTTTTTGAATTATTTTTTGCTGTTCTTCTCTTTCTTTCTGAAAATATGTGAAATTAGTGGCTGAGCTTATTATTTCTAACACAGCCACTTTAACATTTTCCTTGTTACCATAAACAAAAAAGATTGGTTTTTCTTCAGGAAGTGGAGTTATAATAGATGTAGATGTATTCTTACTTAAAAGTTTAATTTTTTCTCCATTATATCCAATAATTTCAGACACATGTAATACAGATGGAACAGTAACTGATTCACTATATTTGTAAAATGACATTTTAGATAAAAAACTATTTATATAATTTGTACATTTGAAAAAAAATATTTTTATTAAAAATAAATAGAACGTTTACTAAATAAATATAAATATTGAAAACTTTCTGAACTTAAAATATAAATTTGTAAGCTAAATCCTTTCTTAAATACTAAAATTAAATTAAGTTTTTTCGTAATGATTGGTTAAATAAAAATTTTACGCCTTAAAAATATATTTATCAAAGATTTTATTTGTTGAAGTTATTATTGAAAAATGAAAATAAATTTTAAGACACTATATATTAGATATTATAACAGGACTATTTAAAAAAATTATCAAAATTTTGTATAATATATAATCAAATCACTTAATTAATTTTAATGAAATTTGATTATATATATAGATAAAAAACTTTGCTCGACCTTTCGTTTGTCCCTGTGTCATTGTTTCCAGTCTTATTCAATAATAAAACTATTATTTATGTGCATAAATGTATTTGTTATGTTGTCAAGTTATAAATTAAAAGTTATGAAATATATTCAATATGTTTGCTATAAAATATTTGAATTTGATCTCTATTTAAATTTGTCGTTATTGATTTCTATTAATATAATTTATTTAAGTTTTATAATAAAATAAATATGTTTATTTGTTAGAAAATGATCTTTTAATTTTTTTATTAATTGCGAATTTCAATTATTATACAATTTTTTAAATTAGAAGCATATAAAATTCTGTGCACATAAAAAAGACTTCTTTATTCATTAAAATAACCCCTACCCTTTATTATTATATAGAAAAAACATTTTATAAATATAAAGACAAAAATAAACAAAGACACACATACACACAGAAAATTCAAATCCAATAGCTCCTTTAGTTATACTGAGCTAAAAATAAAAAAAATTTATTTTAATTTTATGAAAATCAATTAATTGTTTATTTTTGTTTATCTTTCATTATTTTAATATCATTACAGTTTAGTTAACGTTAAAAAATAGTTTTATGAAATATTATATTTTAAAAATTATTTAAAAATTAAAGAGTAATTACGAATTTAAAAAAATGTTAATTATTTAATAAAAAGAAAGACAACATATTTACTAAGAGCTGACTTTCTAATAGGTTAATGTATGCTATGGTTCTGTTTAAGTCAATTTATCACTAGGTATGAAATCAATTAATTAATATAAGTATCATTTAAAACCCCTTGATAAAAATGAAAACAGCATACAAACTGCATACAAACAGAAGGGCAGACAAGCGGACAAAGAGACAGACATACATGGTCAAATTCATAAGCTGGTTTTTTTCAAGAAAGTTACCTAAAAATTATATTGATATATATAAAAAACAAAATTTAATATTAGACAACTTGATTAAATCAGCAAACAAAAAAAATTTTCATTTAAAAAATTTTTAAAAATTATAAATATTTTTAATATATTACCATAAAAATATATTTAAATGAATACCATAAAATATACAAATAATTACAACATTCTTGAAAGAACTGATTTTTTTATACTTCAAACTTTGTTTAAATGTTATTTTCTATACTGGTACACAGTAATTTATTCGATGACCTAATTGAATATCATATATAAACATTTTCTAAACAAAATACAAACTTGCGCAAAAAGGTAGATAATATATCATTTTTAAATTATATAAAAAATACTTAATTACATTTATGTAAACAAAAATTCAAAACATTTAGAATGACTAATGTGAATAAAATTCGACATATCTATTCATATATTCAAAGATTAAAACGATAGCTCAGATCCTAAAATACTTTCAAAAATTCTTTTTTTTATTTCAAGTTTTACTATTAAATATTAAATTATACATAAAATAAGTTTTAAATATCAATATAATCTAGAATTTCAAAAGAATACTTGATCCAGCTTTTCAAAGATAATTACTTTTTTTTCATTCTTTGCCGTATTTTCAGTATTCTCACGGACAGTAAAAAAACATGGAGTAAATATTAATCTATAATAATCTAAAAACATTTTATACATTTTTCATAATTCCTTTTAAATAAAAAAATTGAATATCGTCATGAATTATATTCTTATTTTATTTTGTTCAATTTTCATTATATATACATAGTAACCTCATAAATAATAATTAATCTAAAATAATAATTAATCTAAACTAGATGTAAATATATATTTAAGTCAATTATTAACATTTATATTAATTTACTTTAAAAATCATATCTAAATTTATTCACTTTTAAAAAAATTTAGCCTGTGGTGTAAATATCATTTTTTCTTTGCTGATTAATTCATCTAATGTATGTTCCAACTTAGTAATTCTTTGCATGTAAACAGCTATTTCATCTGATAGTTTATTAATAGATTTCATCAATTGATTCTTGGAAATGATTAACTCTCGAATTCTGTCATCACACGCTTTATGAATTTGTATTTGATAGTTAGGTGTGTATGATGAAGTATTATTTTCTTCTTTCGATTTTAGATGTGATTCCAATATTATAATTTTATCTTTTAAACTTGAATTTTTTTTCTTGTGTTTTTCGATTATTATTTCTTTTTCATTTATACTTTTATGTAGCAACGCTATATAGTTTGACATGATCTGGACAGTTAAGATTAAAAGATTACAAAAGCAATAATGAAACACTTTTTATATATTTATGCTTACCAAATAATAAGTTTATTTTAAATCGTTATAACTCACAATTATACTGATTACTAAAATCACTCGTATATTTTTAGTTTTTATACGAGTCAAAAGTCGGCTACAATTCGAAGGCAAACCAGTTTATGAAGAATAGGAATGTTGATTGATCAACCAATAATAATTTTAAATGAATTATTGCATCATAAAACATTTTTTATATTAAATTTAATAATAAAATAATTATTTACAATTTCTAGATTACAATTTTAATTTATAATTATAAAAAAATTTGGGTTAATTATTCATAAACCGATAAATCAAAAGTTAACAAATTTAAAACAATTTAATTTATACATAATTATTAATATGAGAAATTTTAAAACCAAAATTTTTATAATCAAACAAATATTTATGACATATTAAATTGTTTTTAAAAATAGATTTTCAGAAAATTTAGTATATATTCAAATAATAAAACAATAAATTTTATCATTTTTGTTTTATTAACAATGCAATATATTTGTTTTAAAAAATGATTTTGAAAATTTTTTAGAAAAACTTTTTGATAACCTTAAAAAATTATAGTTAATAAGTATTAATTTTAACTTCATTCATTAATTGTATATTGTTAACGGAAATTATAGATCTCGTATAATTATTATTATAAAATGTAAATTTAAGACGATATATTGTAGATTGCTTATTTATTTATTTTAGATAACAAAATATATTTAATTTTTAACCTTAAATTATAGTTTTAATCTTCAATATATGATTATTTTTTAAATAATGTAGCAATTTTGTATACTAATTTATAACTTGTTAGTATAATTTTTATAATTTTTCAATTCATCGGTATCTGTTAATGATCCTGTAGAGTTAAAAATAACCGACATTTCTTTATCATACATTATAATTTTATGCTCATCCCTTAAACTTTTTAATTTTTCAGATAACCATTTTATTTTGTTTTTTAATCGTAAAAATTCTTGTTTATTTTCTAATTCAATAACCTTTAAATCTTTATTTAAATACTCATATTTTGTAATAAAGAAATTTATAATATTATTTTCATGAACAATTTTTTCAGCAGATACAAATCTTTTTTTATTGTATCTTAATTCAAAGAATGTATGTTTTGATATCATAAAATCAAAAAATAGTTCAATTTCGCCATTAATTAAACTTATAGTTTTTTCATATTCCTTAACTATTTTACTGTTAATATTTGACATTACTAAGCAAAACTCTATTAAGGTTATATTGTTTTCATATTTTGATATGAATAATTTTATAACAATTTGATGAAACTGTCTAAAGCTAATTTTAGAACTGTAAACTTGTTTTCTTTCCAATAAAACATGTATTTCAGCCATAGAAAAATATGTATAAATGGAATCAAGAGTTTATAATCGTTATATAGATTTAAGTTTATCAAAAATTTAGTTTTGAAAATTAATAACTAATATTTAATTTTTTAATACTAAAGTTTAATATTTATTGATTACTTCAAATAATTATATTATTGAATAATTTTTTAAAATTTTTAGATTTATTATTAAATATTCTTAATATCTTATATTTTAAAATCAGGTACTGAAGAATATCATATATTACATATTTTATCCTCAAGATAGTCGTTATGTACTATTCATAAATAAGTACTTTATCTTAATTAATATAAATTTAAATTATGTTAATATAAAAAACATAATAATTGTTTTAAACTGAGCTTCAATTTTGATAATATTGGGCTTAAAATAGAAAAATTATAACTAAAATTAGTTAATCATCAACTTAAATTATCAACCAATAAAATTATGATTTAAAATAAAATTTTCAGTTAAAAAAATATCTTTGAAAGCATTGTTTAATGGTAAAAATCAATTAACATTCAAAATAAATGGAAAAAAATATTAATTAAATAATAAAAAACGAGATTATTATAATTAACTCTTTCTAGTCGATAATTTTCATGATAATTCAAATGATATTTGTAATCTAAAACATATTGATACTTCAATATAAATAACTTTATGTAAAAATTTTTTTAATTTAAAAAAAGTTTTGAATAATGTTAAAATTTATATTATCTTTAATTGCTTAAAGAACATAAAATATGTTTAATGTAACAGTGTATCAAAGTTTTATTTTAAACCTTTCACAATTACTATTTAATTTGATTGATTCATCATATAAATTTTATTTATTTGTAATATCTTACGTCATATGTGATTAATAATTTTCTGATTACCATATTGACAAAGTTATTAAAAGCAGTTTTAATTAAACATTCATAGTTGAATAAATTTAAAAAATCTAAATAATTTAAAATAGGAGTGTTAGATCTTATATAAGTAATAATAATTAAATTTCAAATTATGATGAAATTGTAAATTAAATATTTAGCAAAAATTTCTATTTAAAAAAGTTTCTTAATATAATTCTTAAATAAAACGTTTAGGATAGTGATATCAAGCTAACTAGTAAAATAAATATATGTTAAAATGACATTTGATAAACATAATAGTAAAAGTGTTGAAGTGATTTCTCCCTTACATGTCTCTGAAATAGTAGGAAAGTATGGATACAAAATCAAATGGTTAAGTAAAAATTCAACGAATATTCATACCTCATTTAAAGGGAAAAAACCAATTTTTGATTTAACTGGTCAATTTGAAAAAGTGATAGATGTAATAAATGAAATATCAAAGACTTCTTATAAATTAAATAAACAAAAAGAAAAAAAAGAAAATAATAAAGAAATTCGAATATTATAAGTAACTAGGGATTATAATGGATTTTTTGTTTCTAATGAATGGTAATCAAATTTAAAAGAACAAAAATTTACTAACAAAATAACCAAAATATTATAATAAGCCCATCTTAAAACTATCTAGATAATAAAATAATTTTATTTACGGATTTTTTTATGAAGTTATTGTTTATTATAAAAAAATTAATTTTAGATATGTGAAGCAAGTAATCAACAAAGTTTCAAATAAATAAATTTTTTTGATAAGTCTTAAAATTATATTATATCAATTCATAAAATTATGGTACCACTACTAATATTCAATTTAACAGCAATAAAATATTTTCTTTAATTTTTTCTATATTAACAATTAACAATGATTTTTTATACAACTAATTTCAAGCATTTTATAAACAATTAAAATATTTTATTTAAATTATTTATTAATATATTTTAGCTAAAAGTAATTCATCATAATAAAAAGTTATTTAGTTAAACTAATCATGTTTCTTTATTTGAATAATCAGTTAAATTATAATGAATAAAAATTTTGATAATTTTTTGAGAAAAGAATTCAATTGAATAAATGAAATTGATTTTAATTTGTATAGAGAAGCATTTTGATTTGACAAGACATTCTGATTTCGTGTTATTAAACTCTACAAATCTTAAAAAATACTAAAAATTTTAAAAGATCAAGCGATATATTAATTGATTCACATTAAAATTTTTTTAAAAGATTTACATTTATAAAAATGATTATTGTTTTGGTCTAAATTTTATTATATTAATTATAAACATTATCTTATTAATATAAAAAAATATAATATATGTAATTAAATATATAATTTATAATCAATATATTGTATAAATTGGTTTATATAAAATTTAAAGGAAATTTTTAAAGAAATATGTAGGTTTATTTATGTAATGGATTTTCCAGGTCATTTTATAAAATATAACAAATCATTATGTTTGAAATATATAAAATTAAATTTATTACTAAAATATCACTATTTAAAATTATATAAATACAGTGTGAATGATGTCAATTCATTCTAAATATATTCTAAATTCATTTTGAATACATTTTACATATTCATTTAACATTAAAATATATTTGATTGAATTATTGTAAAACTTTATATTAAAAGTTGTTCAATAAATATAATTATATTAATTGTTTAAATAAAAATATAATAAGCAAAAATAATGACTTCAAATATCATTTTTAATAAAAGAAATATTATCATTATTTAAATAATTATTCGTTATTTATTTATTTTAGAACTCCGAAAAACTTAATAAATTTATCATTAATCACATCGGATTTTAATTCAATTGCTTCACTTATATAGTCATATCATGCGTCTTAAGATAATGAAACCTATGTTAATTGGTTTCGATAACATTCGTAATCGTTATCGAAAATGCTATGTAAATTCCTGGTATGTTTCAAGCGATTGCGAATCCTCGTCAACTCAATCAAATTCGTCGCTATATTCATTTTAAGTCTAATAATTGGTCGAATATGAGTCAAAGGATGAGTTCTAATCTGTGGGACATTCTTTTGTTTCATAATATACTGTATAAAGAAATGTCCCATTGATCATGACTTAACCGGACATCACATAACTCGCTTGAAAAAGTTATTTGTCATTAATAAATTGATATATTGAAATGTAACAATAAATAGTAATTATATTGTTCCTTTAACATTTATATAGATTTTTATTTTTGTTCTTATTATAAGTTAATTAAATTAAAAACAAACATTAATAAAATTGATGTACAATTATTAAGGGAATTAATAATCTAAATTTTTTAATAATAGTACAAAAGCCTTCTTTTTGTCTTCAGAATTAAATTGAAAATGTATTATATTTAAGGACGGTAAAATCGGTCAGAAAAATGTTTAAATTCTGTCGGTTTTCGGTTGGAATTTCTGTCTAAATTCGGTTAACATTTAGGTCTATGTTTTTAAAATATGAACATGTTGTAAATTATAATTTAATAAATTTAGATGCTTTTAAGGGTAAATTAGAGTATAAATTTAGTAATATTTTCGTTAAATACAACAATTTGAAAACATAGTTATTTAAATTACTGAAGAAATAAGAAAAGATAGGCACAAAATTTTGGCTCCTATTTAAATCCATGTTTTTCTATCAACTTAAATACGTTGGAACCTTTTTTTAATACTTATCAAGTTTTCACCTATAAATATTTAGTATTCACTTAATATTTAAATTTATTTTATAAAAAAAATTTTAAAAATTATTTACAATGTAATTTTTATTCGAAAAACGAATAATATTAAACGAGAAATATGAAATTAGGTTTCAAATAACAAATATTTTTCCCGTACACATTCCCACTTTTGGTTTTTTTGTTCCCTGTTCCCTCTAGTTTTGCCAGTTTTTATTCCCGGAATCCCGTTCCCTAGTTATAAATAAATTTTTTAAATCACTAAATTTTGAATAAAATATTTCACTGAACAAACAAATGCTAAAATGATTTTACTTTAGAAATTTTAGTACAAATCTTTGCATTTTTTATAACTTTAAAGTTAAGGTCAGGTTAATTTGAAAATTTATGCAAGTTTTGCTATAATTGAGGTATTGATTATGCTCTATGTGTATCAAAAGTTGTTTGCCATAATCAAGGTTTTGCTATAATCAGAGTTGCTATAAACCGATAGCTTTAACATTATAGCACTCATAGAAGCCATCGGTGTTTTTAAATTTCGTTGCTATAATCGAAATTTGCTTTAATCAGAGGTGCTATAAACCGGGTTATACTGTATTTAAAAAAGTTTCAAATAAATTACTCAATTTCAAAATTAATGTTACTACAACATAATTCTTTTAGAATCTCAATAATATATTGTTTCTTTAATTTTTATATTTTTTAAACTATTTAAAGTATTTTAAGTAATAAAAAGATATTTTCTATATTCTTTATTGTTTATTTTAAAAAATGTTAAATAATTTACTTATAGACCTAATTTCAAGGATTTTATGAACAATAAAAATATTTTTATTTAACTTATTTGTTAAAATTTTTCGATTTAAATATAATCCAATATAATCAAAAGTTATATAGTTAAAATATTCATGTTTCTTTATTTGTATAATCAGTTAATTTATAATAAAAAAAATGAATTCTTTTGTATAAATGTTATTTATTTTAATTTGAATAGAGAAACGTTTTGATTAGACAAGATATAGTGTTTTAATGTTATTTAAGACTAAAAAAATTAAATAATACTAAAAATTCTAAAAGATATAGCAATAAATTTATTTATTTAACTTTGTTAAAAGCTTTAAATTTATAAAAATGATAAATATTTTCGTTTAAAATTTAACATAATAAATTTTGTTTTAAATGATTAAAGATTGAAAAATCTATGTTATATTAAGAAATAATTAATTTAGTCATATCATTAGGATAAAAATTTCTAAAGATCTAAAATTGGCATTGGGTTAGTTTTATGTCACATTACTGCTGAAGAGTTATTAAAACTAAAATTTTAAAACAAGTATAATAATAATTTATATTACAGCATAATTTAAATATTAAAATAAATTAATGATTATAGTAGTTGAATTATTTATTTTATATAAGGATAGAATATCAAATATTCTAAACTTTTATTTATAAACAAATTTTTTAAATGAAATAATTTTTCATATTTTTAAATAATCTTAAATTTTTTTAATATAAAAATTTTTTAAAAAAAAATTATTTTAAACATTCCATTCATCGTTGTATTTCAATTTATATTTATAAATAGGCAATTGTTATTAATATAATTTTATATTATGTTGTTTAATTTACTATTACAATGATTTAGAAAAAATTTGGTGTATACAAGAAACATTGTGTTTTAAAAATTACACCATTAAAAATTTTTATATTTATTAATTTTATTAATAATTATATTTATTTGTTATAATCTTGAATAAATATAAACATTATTTTGATAACTAGTCATTGAAAACATTTGTAAAAAATATATTAAATTCCCAATTAAATAATATTATTACTATTTTATAAGTCTTACGCTTTTTTTGATTTGATTACTACTTTACACATTGATTTAAAATAACTTTAAAAGTTATAAAATTAATGGGAATTAAATTCTCAAAGCAATGTTGAAACTTTCGAAGTATGAGTAAAATTTCTTCGTTAAATAGATTTCGATTTTCAGATGGTTGATTTTCTTCAGGTAGTTCAAAGTTGATAAGAGATTTTAATTGCGTAATAATGATCTTTTTTGTTATTCTCTCAGTTCTTATTAATTTGCTTACATCTTTTGCCAATGTCATCGATATATTGTCAATTATTTGTTGTTTTATAAAACGATGAGAATAAGATGAAGACATTTATGATAAAATTAATGTAAAACTAAACAAATGACAAAGTAATAAACTTACAAAATAACAAGATTGTGGTTAACAAATATTATAACATGACCTTAAATGTTTTATTATAAAACAGATCTTAACAACTATTTGTGCAAAAACAAAATCTAACAAAAATTTAATTTATGAATGTGAATAGATTTGTTTGTGAATTTTTTCAATACAACCTAACAGATGGAGCCTAATTTTACTTAAAACAAGTTTTCTATAATAACAAGTATACAATTTACCAATTAAAAATGTTAATATTTTCCCACGTTTTTTGTTCCGATTTTTAAAAAAACCCAAAATGGCTGAAAAATTTATTTGCCCTAAAGAATTCCAAATTTTTTAAAGAATTTACAAATTAAACAACTTTAATTTAAAAAAATCGAACCGGAATATAAACGTGATTCAAAAAAATATTAATAAAGTTATTAATTAGATTATAAATTTGAAATATATAAAAAGAATTACTAATACTTTTTATTAAATAAATTTTAAATTATTTATTTAATAAAAAGTATGCAACAAACAAATTATAAATTAAAAACAAAATATAAATTGATAATGAAAAAATTTTTTTTAAATTAAAGCGGACAATTTTAATATTTTAAAACTTCTAATGACAAATATTATTTTAGAACAAACATAATTAATTAAAAATTTAATAAATTTTAATATCGTAAAAAACAAAGTGTTCCTAAAATCTTAAATTAAAAAAAATTAAGTTAAATGTTAAGTAAAAAGCTAATCAAAATTTGGATTTAATATTTTAATATTATTATTATGTAATAATTTAAAATTTGTTATTTTACATTTATAGTATCTTTAACATAATATCAATGTTAAAAATAATGTTAAAATACTTACTTAATACTTCTCTTTGAAAATTATATGGAAACTTATGAAACAATTAAATTAACTTTTTTAAAAAGTTAATTTTGAATTTTGGAAAAATTATAATACACTTCTTTTGAAATTTTAGAATTGTGAGTTACCTTTTAATTATTTTGATATGCATTTATTCTTTTTACTTTTCAAAATATAACTAAACAAAAAATAAATTATTATTTTATAATAAAAATTTATTCAAATATGTTGTGTATAAAAAATATTCCTAGTTTTAATTGTTCCAAATACATATTTGCTCATATTTTTTTAAAAATATTTCTTGTTTATATGTTTGATTCAGATATGCGTTTAGTGAAAAATGTATTCTGCAAACTTGGAAAACGCGCACTCGTTTTAAAGTGTTGTTTATTAATATTTTCAAGATGGTTTCCCAGTAAAATTATAATTGTTTTAATTTTTTAGATATAAAAGAGAATTTAAAAAGTGGAAAAGAAATTTCCGATCATTTGAGGTCAATAAAAAAATCGAATAATATTTTAAATAATATTTCTATTAATAAAATTTTGTTTATTAATATCTTCACGACGGTTTCCCAGTAAAACTATAATTGTTTTAAATTTATAGCTATAGATTCGAATTTAAAAAGTGGAAAAGAAATTTCCGATCAATTAAAATCAATAAGAAATATCGAAATTATTAAATAATATTTTCAAAAATTAAATTTTGTTAATTATTAATTTGACGTCGGTTTCAAAATAAAATTATAATTGTTATAATTTTAAATATATAGAATAGAATTTGAAAAGTGGAAAAGAAATTTCCGATCATTTAAAATCAATAAGAAATATCGAATTTTTTAAATAATATTTCCAATTATTAAATTTTGTTTATTATTAACTTGACGTCGGTTTCCAAGTAAAATTATAATTGTTTTAAATTTTTATCTATAAAATATAATTAAAAAAGTGGAAAAGAAATTTCCGATCAATTGAAATCAATATGAAAAACGAATATTTAAATAATAATTGCATTAATAAAATTATGTTTATTAATATCTTCAGGTCGGATTCCCATTAAAATTATAACTTTTTTAAATTTATATCTATAGATTAAAATTTAAAAAGGGGAAAATAAATTTCCGATCATTTGAGGTCAATAAGAAGAATCGAATATTTTATATAATATTTCTATTAATCAAATTTGTTTATTAATATCAAGTCGGTTTCCAATTAAAATTATAACTATTATAAATTAATATCTATAAAATAGAATTTACAAAGTGGAAAAGAAATTTCTAATAATTTGAAATCAATAAGAAAATTGAATATTTTAAATAATATTTGTATTAATCAAGTGTTTTTTATTAATATCTTAACGTTGGTTTCCTATTAAAATTATAATTGTTATGACTTTATATCTATATAATAAAATTTTAAAAGTTGAAAATAAATTTCCAATCAATTGAAATCCATAAGAAAAATCGAATAATATTTTAAATAATATTTCTATTAATCAAATTTTATTAATATCTTCATGTCGGTTTCAAATTAAAATTATAACTGTTATAATTTTAAATATATAGAATCGAATTTGAAAAGTGGAAAAGAAATTTCCGATCAATTGAAATCAATAAGAAAAATCGAAATTATTGAATAATATTTCCAATAATTAAATTTTGTCATTATTAAATTGACGTCGGTTTCCAAATAAAATTATAATTGTTATAAATTTATACATATCGAATAGAATTTGAAAAGTGGAAAAGAAATTTCCGATCAATTGAAATCAATAACAAAAATCGAATTTTTAAAATAATATTTCCAATAATAAACTTTTGTTTATTATTAACTTGACGTCGGTTTCCAAGTAAAATTATAATTGTTATAAATTTATATTTATAGAATTGAATTTGAAAAGTGGAAAAGAAATTTCCGATCAATTGAAATCAATAACAAAAATCGAATTTTTTAAATAATATTTCCAATAATAAACTTTTGTTTATTATTAACTTGACGTCGGTTTCCAAGTAAAATTATAACTGATATAATTTTTAAAATATAGAATAGAATTTGAAAAGTGGAAAATAAATTTCCGATCAATTGAAATCAATAAGAAAAATCGAATTTTATAAATATTATTTCCATTAATAAAACTTTGTATATTAATTAATATCTTCACGTCGGGTTCCCATTAAAATTATAACTATTACAAATTTATATCTATAAAATAGATTTTATAGTGGAAAGTTAATTTCCGATCAATTGAAATCCATAACAAAATCGAATATTTTAAATAATATTTGCATTAATCAAGTGTTGTTTATTAATATCTTCACGTCGGTTTCCCATTAAAATTATATTTGTTACAAATTTATATCTATAAAATAGAATTTATAGTGGAAAAGAAATTTCCATCAATTGAAATCAATAAAAAAATTGAATTTTTTAAATAATAAATGCATTAGTCAAATTTTGTTTATTAATATCTTCACGTCGGTTTTGTAGTAAAATTATAAGTGTTTTAAATTTTTATCTATAAAAAATAATTTATAGTGGAAAAGAAATTTCCGATCACTTGAAATCAATAAGAAAAATCGAATTTATAAATAATATTTCTATTAACATATTTTGTTTATTAATATCTTCACGTCGGTTTCCCAGTTAAATTGAAAATTGTTATATTCTTATATCTAAAGAATATAATTCGAAAAGTTTGAAAGAAATTTCCGATCAATTGAGATCAATAAGAAAAATTGAATTTTTAAAATATTATTCCCATTATTCCAATTTTGTTTATTACTAACTACACGTCGGTTTCCCAGTGAAATTGTAATTGTTATAATCTTATATCTAAAGAATAGAATTCGAAAAGTTTGAAAGAAAATTCCGATCAATTGAGATCAATAAGAAAAATCGAATTTTTAAAATATTATTTCCATTAATAAAACTTTGTTTATTAATATCTTTATGTCGGTTTCCCATTAAAATTATAATTGTTATAAATTTATAGCTATAGATTCGAATTTAAAAAGTTGAATAGAAATTTTCGATCAATTGAAATCCATTACAAAAATCGAATATTTTTATTAATATTTCCATTAATCAAATTTTGTTAATTAATATCTTCACCTCGGTTTTCCATTAAAATTATAATTGTTTAAAATTTAAATCTAAACTTTTAAATAATCTATGTATATAACTTTGCATCGAAACAAATAAGTACTTTATTAGATAAAATATATAAATATTAAAATTTCGCAAAATTTAATTAAATTTCGATTATAAATATAATTTTCAGATATTTTTTTTAAATTAAAAAATAAACAATTATTGTTATTACTATGTATAAATTCCAACTTAATCTTTTGAAAATATTTTGTTTAAATGTTGAAATTTTTTTTTAAAAATTCATATTATTTAATAATTTAAAACGATTTCGAAATCATATAAAAGATTTATTAACATAAAAATTTTTTAATTAGATTAAAATTATTGGTTTTATTCTATATTAAATACTATAATTTAAATCTTTATTGAAATGATTAATTTATGTTACAATATATTTTATAATATATATTCAATATATTGTTTTGATTTTTTTATAATTTGTTGATATCATTTATTTATTTCATATGTTTTGATTAAAAAATTAAATAAAACTGTTTTTAATTAGTTTTTTTGTTCTAAATAATAAACCATTTTATTTAAATTTATAAATTATATTATTTAAAACTTTTTTTACTAAACAAGTTTTATCTTTTTAACTTTCTAACAATTCTATGAGTTGTTTTTAAATATTTAAACAAATTCTTGAGTATATTTAATTTAATGAAATCTCCTTGATTTATTTATTTTACTAAAACAATCATTGGGTTTTTTTAATTTCCAAATAACTATTGACACAGTAGATAACTTTAATTGTTTTGCAGAATTTGTTTATATTATCATTTAATCATTTTAAATTTAAAATAAATATTTTCAAAATATATTAACAATAAATTAATTTCTTTTTTATTTTCCAATTAATTGAATTATTTAAAATCATATACATATGAAGAATATCATATAATACATACTTCATCAGCAAGATGGTCTTTGTGTACTATTCTTAAATAAGTGCTTCATTTTTATTGTTATAAATATTTTAATTTAAAATAATTAATGTTAATAATAAAAAAGACCTTAAATTTTCATAATAATGGACTATAATTAATGAGCTTAAAATAAAAGATATTCTCCTTAAAAGTTTTATTTAATAGTCATTAATGTTTGATATTTAATGAATTAATAGGAATAAGACTTCAATACAAACAAGGTGGTAAGCTTTTAGAATCGAAATCATTCTACAAATTATTTATAAAAACATGTCTTCTCAACAGTTCAATAGATTCTTCGCTTTATTACCAGAGAGTTATTGTAGACAAACCAGACAAAATGTGATAAACCGAATACGAAGAATGACCCTATTTTTATCAATTTAAAGTGAAATATTTATCGCAAAATACTAAATTTAATAATAATGATCCGTTAATATTGATTTCAACTTAAAATATATTTGACATATATTTGACATTTGATTTCTTAATTTATTTACTTATTTATTTAAATTAATATTTAATATTATATTTATGATATACATTTAATTTTTTGCTATTAAATCAAGATTTTATTTATTTAATAACAATAATATAGGTTTTAAGGCTTTTTCTAATTTTTCAATCAGAACATCAGTTTTCTTTTTAAAAAAATTAACAAAATATTTCTAATCTTTTTTAAAAAAATTCTTCTGTTAATAGCTTTCATAACGTAAAACACAATACATTGTAAGTAAACATATTTTAATTTCTAAAACAAGAAAGAGTATGAACATACATAATGAGCTCACTTTGTATTATATTATAAGTCATTTCAATAGTATATTAC
>JAQGAW010000124.1:0-42656 GCA_034698025.1 Phthiracarus crinitus
GGAAAAGTAATAGATATCGACAACAGTCGCGCAGTTTAGTTAGATTTTATTTTACATAATTTCAGCGAAATGTGTGTATGTATGGGTGATGTAAATGCTGACAAATGGTCTGCATTGTTAACCTTCAACTTCAATGATAATCAACCAAAACGTTTTTAAAATGCGCGAAACTTTTTTTTTACTTTCGCTAATTAAACAGATGATACGCCGCGAGCTTAGAAAACAAAACGAATGCTAATGAGTTGACTTTCTAACAAAAAAACTGCACAAACTATAGTATCGCATCTGCCCGTGTTATTATGACTTTCGACATTATTTGATTAGCTTTCTCTCGTGTAATGCATTAATAATTTTCATTAAAGATTCTTTAAGTCAAATAATATACAGAAAATGCTAATTTTAATTTACTTAGAAAACTCGCGTCATTTGTTACTTCTCATTGATTTCCTTAATGACTCAGTGATACAAACGTTCTTATCTCAACTGTTAAGCGTTAAAACTAAAACTTTTATTTTATAATTATTTTATTCAAAATTTTGCGCTTAAAGCTCGAGAACATGCATGACTCGATGAAAAAAAGCGTTAAAATGACACTTAATTTTGAACACAAATCAAAAAAGTAAATCTAAAAAAACGAAAAATTATATTTTTAAACGAATCAATTAGAGCTCGCGTCCAATTATAGCGTATGCTCTTCACTAATCATGAATCATGCGATAGGAATGTGTTGCACAATTGAGTTAGCGTTTTGTTGAGCGCACTTCCGTGAGATGTGTACCTTATATACTGAGTTATAAAAATTGTATATATACAGTATATCAACGAAAATTTTATATGTATAACAAAAACTTTTTTAGCCGTAAATAACTCGTAACACAGTTAATAGCACTTAAGAACGGCTACGCTTAATAAATGTCAATGAGGTTTATGTTAATTACGCATTTATGATGATTGCGATAAAACATTTTTTGAGTGAAAATTATTGATTTACTACTAGCCATAAAAAAGGTGTGTCAGAGAAAGTCAGTTTGAATTTGTTTCGTTAACTCGTTAGAACTTTGCATCAGTTTATTCCTATTACTAAACATTATGGCATAATATAAACGCCAACTCGTAAGCGCTTTTAAAAAATCATGTGATGTTTAAAATTTCATTGGCAATAACCTATTAGACTGATATGTTAGGCGAACCGGTTATCTTATTGGCGCAAACGTTCGTTTTTAAACCTTTTAGTTATCGATTTTTAAATAAAAATTTTACACTGAAAAGTTGTTACTGGAAATGTGTATTTGCGAGGAAAATACGAAACACCTGTTGCAGTAAGGATTTCGGGGAAATATCGTGTATTTAATCGCGTATAAACCGTTTGTATTTGGGGTAAATATTTGGGGCTTTAAATATTTTAGAAATACTTAATGGTATTTAAAACCGTATGAGTAATGAGAGTTTGGAATTTTAATCGTTTAATTTTATTTTCATATCATAAATTCAACGAAATAATAAAACCGGTCTGTGATTGGCCTAATAATTGGAAATTGGTTTTGATTAAGTAGAAGTAAACCGCCAATTATTCACAAAACTCACAAAATACTCCACAGACTCGAAAACGGATCCCCGATTTGTCGGGAATTTCATTTAAACTATTGTTGTACTTCTCGGCCATTAAAATACTTTCCATTTCGCTAACATTTGTTTATCACATATTATGCATAATATAAAATAAATTATTATTCAACTGTTTTTATGAATTCATTAAATAAACAGAACAAATCGTATAAAAAATTAATTGCCTATTATAGATAAACCTTAAATTCTGTATAAAATAAGCGCGAGTTTAAGGATAATAAAAAAGATTATGGAAACAACAACACGCAAACTAAACGCATGCACGCTTTCGTTCAAAAATTGCGATAAATCCAGTTCTTAACGGAACAGTAACGCTTAATGTTTCGATGGTGCGAATCGTCGCTGCAATCACTGTCATCATTACGCTGATTATTACCGATCGCTTTGAACACTTTGTCCACTAAATTCGGGTAACCATCGATAAACGCCTTCCACTCGATTACGTTAACATTACGTATGGTAACGAACTTCGAGGCGATAAACTCGATCACGCGATCGCGAAGTTTCAACGCGTTATAACGATCGGCGAATATCAGCGTTGATATCGCTTTAGAGTCGATAAGTTCCGAGAATATAATGTCCTCACACATCGATTTCAATTGGACAATGTTATACATTTCGGCCGCTGATAACAGTTTATTGGCCATCGCTCTGATCTGAAATGTTTTACCCGTATATATAAAATGAAGTAATTGCTCGAAAACGTCGGCATCGATATCATTGATTTGTCCGCAATTATCGCGCTTTTCGATCATATCCGCCGAAAACATTGCCGCGAATACCGTCGAACGAGCGGACAATATATTCTTGTGGACGAAAAACTCTCGACCGCTCACTACAAACTTAAAATCGCTTAACTCCTTATTATGCATAATAGCGGCGAAATCTTTGAGTATGTCGTGATCTGTAGAGTTATTATTGTAATTAATGCATTGGAAGTCGTACTCGAAACCATCGGGATCTGTATCGTTGTCGCTGTTGTAGTACTTCGTGTCAATCACTTCGATGTTGAAACATAGCGTCAACACGTCGTTCGGCAACAGTTCGCTACTGTTTTCGAGCAGATCTTCCACATCAATGAACTCTTCAACGCCCCAACCATTGCCCTCCACTTCGAAGCAACGCATGTCTATGTCCTCGTCTTCCACCTCTTCTTCGTCACAGTTGATGATCGAAACGTTAAACTTCGCTCGAATACTATTGGCATTGTTGTTGCGATTATTACCGGAATCGTTGAGAACGTATTCGTGAAGATATAGATATATCCCTAACGTGTCTTTGTTTGCTTCGTCGGCGCGAATCAGTTTCAGATACCATTTCGTGTTCAGACCGATGTTAAACACTGAGCTTTTGATTGATTTCTTGTTTGATTGGATTAATTGACTAAAGTTATTGATAGTGAATCGGGTTTTCAAACAATACGTTGACTTTTCGGGCACTAATGATGTGACGATTTTCGTCTTAATTCCCATATTATTGTCGTTAACATTATTGCCATTGTTTTTGTCACAATTAACTTGCGATGAGTTTTCGCCCGTAATTTGGCTGTTATTTACTGACTGTTTTGCCGAACGATTTGCTGGTTTTCTTATTATCGACATCACCGATGTTCCCGAAATTCCCGACATTTTGCCGAAATATCAATATATTGTTTATAATAAATATTGCACTATAATGTAATGATGTTTTGAAACTATACGCGATTTGACTATTATTATACTGATTGTGATTAAAAATGTTTTGAACAACAAATGAATGGTTTATGCGCACTATTAGTGTATTAAATACACTGTATTTAAGGATAGCATTGAAATAGTTATTAAGTTTAGAGCACAAAGGGTTGTGTCATATTTTACAATCTGTATTAGACTTGTAAATCGAATGAATTTTCTGAACCCGACCCGTCCCGAACCCGACGTGGTTGTATCCGACCCTATCCGAATCCGAATCCGACCGAAAATATATTGTTTTTCTATTTATTTTCATAATTCAAAGATTTTTAAAAAAAAATTGCTGCCAAATTTAAATATTATAGAAGTATTAGAACAATTAATTATTTAGTTACAAATTTAAAAATTGAAATTTTTTACCAATTTTTACTCCAATCTTTGTATATATTTTTTTCGAAAAATCGGACAAATCTGATATGCGCTAAAAATATTAAAACCCGATCCGAACCCGACGAGATTATATCCAAACCCGACCCGACGATTTTGTCGGATATCCGACTCGAACCCGAAATTTCGGATATCAGTTTACAAGTCTAATCTGTATTACAAATCTAAACATTTTAGAACCAAACCGTATCGACAAACCGATGTATAAATATTTATTGAGTAGAAATCCACTAAAACTTACTTTATAATCCATACTTAGATTACTAATATTTTGACGCATAAAAAATATTTAATTTATTATGCTATTACTAAAGATTTTCACGTTTAATTAACGTTTAAATTGTTGATATTATTAATGTATTTATAAATTGATGATAAAATTAGAAAAAAAATCCATATTGAAGTCAATAAAACACATTTTTATCGATTTACTGTCGGGTTTAATTAATTAATATAGGTTTAAATGAACTGACCATTAAAAATATCAAATCAAACCCCGACCCGATAATAATCCATAGGTTTACTGACCCGTTAACTGCTTTAATGTCGATAATATAAATACGGTAAAAATAATGATATCACGTGATAGTGACGGTTCATTTAAAGTTTTTATTATGGGAACCGAAAGCGATTTTATTAATGAATTTGGAAGAAGTGCGCAAAAACTGATTCGGAACTCGAAAACGTTAAAAATAGCACGAAAGCTAAATTTATCAAATTATACGAATTTACTGTAAGATTAGGAATTCACAGAAAAAAATCGAAATATTATTTTTATTTGCAAAAAAAATCTTGATATAATTCACATTAAATACAAACACATTTGAGATGAACATGAAATAATTATAAAGATATTACGATAATTCGTTATATCAATCACTGAATCGAAAAATTAAGAAATCAAATCACTTATTATGTCCATTCATATGGGAATGATATCCATTCACAAAACCATTCGTCATTTCTTTCATGAGTCCACTAATAGGCAAAGAAGACAATCGAAATATTTTCTTTTCCACGTCTTCTTCCGATGGATTTAAAGGACTTTCGATGAGTTCTAATTCGCAGTCATCTTCTCTTAATGCTTGATATTCGATATCATTGGCTGAACGAAGAGATTTCAGACTTCGTTCGGTCGACAGAAACAATTCTTTCATTAATTCAAAATTAATAATTATAGAGATTTCGCGTAAAAATAGAATTCGATATCGAATCATATTCTTCACACGATTCGTCATTTCGTTAAAATTGATATTATTCTGATTTAATGACAATTTAATTCCCAAATATTCATTCAAACAGTGTTCGAGTGATCGCAGTTCGGCTTTAATCGGTTTCGAGCGAAAGTTTTTGCCCAAACTATTAGTAATTCGATTATTCTTTTGCTGAAGATAGTAGTCATTAATACGAATGTCACAAACATTTGTCAGTTTAATGTTATATAATCGGAATAAAGTATCGCTCAAATGACGACACGAATGAACAACTTTCTGTACAGTTTCTGACTCCAAAATCGGCTTTAATTTCAAAGCGATGTCTGGTTTCGAGTCAAATACAAAAATCGCGTCTTCAGTGGCGAAAGCGATTAAATTAACGGATGCCTGTCTTGTGATTTGATTGCTGTCACCGAACAAAGCAAATCCGCAACAATTACTCGATTCGATACGCTTTATCGCGTCATTTATTTCTTCGATTTGATTCGTGTCGCGATAAACACGTAATTCATCACTCGTTTTCAAACGAAGATTTTTCAGATTGATTTGTACCAAATCTTCGTCATCGAATAAATCAATTGATTCCAATTCGGTACTGAAATGAGCTTCGATTTCGTCATCGCTTTCGTCGAATGGAATCACGATTTTCGACGAATAGTTTGGAGCAAAAACTCTAACAATAAAAATATAGCGTTATATAAATAAATCTATAATTATTGTTTGAATATCTATAATACCGTCGATTATTATTCGTTGGTTTAATGAATGTCTTTATTCTCCATTTGTTGAGTTCATTCTCAAATAGCGTTAATTGACCGCAATATACGCCACTTTGAGTGGCATTCGATAATCGCAACGAATGACTGCTATTATCGTATTGTTCGAGCGTTCCCTCAACTTCTATGTCGTCATATAATCTAAACTGTAATATCGAATGGACGTATGATTTAATGGTCGAAAGCGTACCAAACCATTGCGTTGGTTGTGATTGCGATTGGATTTGCGTTTTCTGTTGTTTAGTCGATGCAGACGTCGATGAATGCGAACTCATTGATGATAATGACGATAATGATGATGAAGTCATTGATGACATTGTTATTGTTATTGTTATTAATGTTATGAAGTTATTTATTTATAAAATTATTTTATAAAAAATAAATGATTTTTGAATTAATAATAAATTTGTAAATAAAAAATTAATGAATAGATTCTCGTAAAAAACGTTTATGTTAACAACAAATGCTTCAAAATCTATTTGTTAGATGTCATCACATTTTTTACGCGTTTTCGTGTGTTTTTATTCAACAACAAAGGGATCGCTTATATATTTCACAATGTATAGCATTGGTTGTCATTAGAAACTGTAATGTTTTCACAAAACTTATTTTTAGACAAAAATTATTGAATGTAATTATGAACTTTTAAATTATAATTGTATTGCTTTTAATTTACTTAATTAGTGAGTAAACTATTTGCGAAAATGGTTACGATTAGCTGTGATTATGATAATAATATTATGAATGAATTGGCGATGACTTGCGTTAAAGTGGTGTTAAATCGGTTAACGAAATCCGATTTGATGTCAAATAAAGTGCTTTATTGCGAACCAAAACGATTATTCGAAGACAACAATACATTACGAGAATTAACCGAAAACTATGTAATCATCAAACAAAACGAAAAACCATTAAACAAGCGTTTAGTGAATGGTAAACGAAAAATCAATGACGAAAATGATGGCGAAAAACCAAAACGCGTGACGCGTTCACGCAATTCTAATCGATTTAATTTAATGGATGACAAACCAGTAGAAAATGAACCGAAATTTGATACAAGTTGTACCAAACAGTTAGAAGATGTGAATAAAACTGATAATAAACACATTAGTGATACGAATATGTTTAATGATTTAATTGTTGATCACAACGATAAACAACTATTAAATTGTCTAAAAACTATTAAACCAATTCTGGCATTGAATCGCTTAAACAAACCACGTTTATTGGAGATAATGCGCACAAATTCGTTTCGTTGCGTTTGGCCGGAGTGTGGACTGCGTTGTAAACATCCACATATTCTTGCTGTACATTACAGAACACACACCGGAGATAAACCATTTAAATGTGATAAATGCGAACAACGCTTTGCCTCTATTACTTATTTTAATTGGCATAAAAAGATGGGTAAAAATGTCACGCATTGCGAGCAGTATATGTTAAACAAGAATCGCGAATCGAGATTAATATTTGTGTGCAATTTTGATGATTGTTGTAAACGATTTGAAACGTCTTTAGCGTTAGAATATCATTACAGAAGACACGTTAAATGCTCTTTCGATTGTTTTTACTGCGAAAAGTCGTTCTTTAATAAACTCGATTTGAAGAATCATTTGGTCACTCATCAAACCAAAAATCACAATTGTTTTTACTGCGAAAAGTCGTTTACTAATAAACATGATTTGGAGAATCATTTTGTCATTCATCGAACCAAATATCGACCGTTTAAGTGTTACGAAAATAATTGCGGCAAACAATTCTCTTCATTGTACTTTCTTGTGTGCCATCAAACCTCTTCGCATCCAAATATGCAGCAAAACTATAATATTATCGATTATAGTTAATCGTTTAATTGTATTCTCATTTTGAATTCAAGTAAATTTGCTTTTTTAAAATTAAATACATAAATTTAAACAATAAAAATACTTTTCATTTGTCATCTCATTACATTCATGTTACCGTAACATTTTTTAAAACTATTTTGAGTTAATTTTTATCAAATAAAACTTTAATTTAAAACGAATAAACTTTTTTTGCTTAAAAAATTCGGAATCAATTTCGTTCCATTTTGTACTTTTTATGGTAATTAATATCACATTCGCGTGAAAATACAAACGTATTTTAATATCATTTTCGCGCATTTAGTGTGTGTTTTCCTATGATAATAGTAAATGTTTTTTTTGAGATTTCATATTATTTGTCGAACAAATACTAGTGTTTATTTTTGTTTTTTCTTTTAAGAAAAGCAAACTCGAATTTTAGTCACACACACACACCTTTTCACAGTTTTGTCCACTATTTTTTTCACTCTTAAGTAGTATTAAACTACACAAAACTAAAAAGAGAAGAAAAACTGTAATTCCGCGTCACTGATCCTTTGACTTTTCACAGCACACCGAAACAAAACTAAGTCATGCGAAAGGTTTTTTCGTTCAATCACTGGTACCCCCAGTTCCCCACATTCATCTCTGTTATCATAAAAAATAGTAAAACTATTGATTACTACTTTTGAGTGACTAAACTGTATTCTATGATTCTATGACTTATGAGAGAATCGAATACGTGCTAATTTATTAAACAATTGGAATCGTCACACGGTTTTCCTTAAAACTAGAATGGATTTTTGTAAAAAAAGAGGTCTGATTGTATTTTTTTAGAATGATGTGGATTTTACTTTAGCATTCAATAAAAAAAATATTATTACATATAAAATGTATGCCTACAGCGATGATAAAAATGTTTTTACTTCTAGGGATTTCCACTGAAATTCTTGAATTTGAAATATTAAAAATAGTTGATTTAAATTTTTGAAGTCATAATTTTAAACGCAATTATTTAAGAAAACTGTTACATGTAATAAATAGTTTTCTTAATAAAAGTTTTGAGTTAGTTTTTCTGAATCAAATATCTATAACTTTATTCGAGTCTATGGAAACCAATGGTTATGAATCACCAACAGATTGTACAAAAAACATAGAATAATCATATATAACGTTATGTTTTATATGAGTGAAGTGTGCAAAACTAAAAGATCCAAAGTCGTAATCGGAAATAGAAATTAAGTTTCATATTAGAATAACGTAAAACGCAAGTTATAATACTTTTCTAACAAAAACGTGATTTTTTCTACACTTATATTTTAAATTATGTTATTTTTGAATTTATGATAATACTGTAATACTTTAGCATGAATTATTGTTTTGAGTAGTTAATTGAGATACTAATTTAATCAGTCGTATAATTATTGCACACCTATTCAGAAATGTCTACATAATATTAAATGCATAAACAACTACAAGGTTAAGTCTAAAGAGTATTTTTAGTTAAAATAAATTTTTATGCAATATTTCCGAGTTTGTAAAATCATTCGGATATCAATTTTAACGAAAGTTATTGAATTCTCAAGGTTTCTATTTGACCAAAATAGTAGTTTTAACTTTGAAACTACTTTCCTTACATATGGTTTACTTGTTAGAAAAATATTATAATTCAAAATATATTATATTGCAAAAGAAAAAGATTTAATTATATTTCCCACAAACTTTGTTTTCCCCTCATATTCGAAACTCGAGTCTAATAATTCTTGAATTTTCTAGTTTTTTAAAAATAATTACATGTGATCATATCATGTTCAATCGAAAATTGAAAGCATATAAATAGCGGTTAGAATTTTTCATTAATGCCAATTAAGCGTTGATATTATTTAACTTAAAAGTTTTTTAAATAATTCTTTCACATATTGTAATCGAAAGTATAGAAGTAAATTCAAATACTTATAATTTTCAATTAAGTTATTAATATAAAATTTTTCAATTACTGAAAGGCTAGACATTCAACAAAATGTGTGACAAAACTCCTTCGGGCAACACGTCGTCAAATGCGGCACAGGATAACAGAACCAATCAATGCAACCCATCACATACTCCATCAGGTCCTGGCCATCAGTCAGCATACCAGGGCTCTACAACTCAATCGAGTCTCAATAATCATTCGAATCAGATGAACCCAAATAACCCTCAATACGGCGGTGGAAAGTCTGGCGGCGGTGGAAGAAGTGGCAAGAAATAAATCGCTAAAAATTGTTTATTGAATTTTATATAAAGTATATTTTATAATAAATAAGTTTCGATATATATACTAATATTAAAATTCTTTTCAAATCTTTAAGAAATTTATTTAAACAAATTTTAAGTTGAATATGATCTAAAATGCATAATTTTTCGGTTTGAACAAAATTTTCAAAAAACTCTTACCCATTAACTTATTTATGCTTTAATAAAACTATCATAACTTTTTAAAATGCTTTTATTAATTTCTATCGGTCTTATATTAAAAACCAAAACCAATACCAACTTAATTAATATTAATATATTTCGTATCCGAATCGACGACCAGTTCATCTAAAATAATAGTTATTAATAACTTACACAATCAATCACAATAACTAATACTGAAACTGATAATTCAGCAATAAAACTATCTATGAGTAAATCGTAATCAGTTAAGTTTTCTTCTTCTGTAACGTAACGCTCCGTTGATTTAAAGCGAACCGAAAAACTTTAATAATTGCCATTTAGTAAAGTGTGTGAGCGAACCATCGAATGGCTAATCACCAAACTTGTGTTTCTCCGCTGCGTTATATCAATTATTGACAATAAATGAATGTGTTGTGCAAATGACTGTTTCGTTCACTACTGTGATCAATGTGTGGCGCATTTACACACTTATTTTTGCGCCGCTAATGACTTCTTTAATAGTTTGCCGTTTAAGTGTTGTTCAGTTTGTTGTTAGTGATTGTGAGAAATATTGCATTCACAATGTTTGAAACCGGCGCTGATTACCGTATGTATTGATCTTTGATATGAAAAGAGGTAACAAATTTCATTTCTCATTCTTGTTGTCACCGGTTATGGCAAAGTAAATGCCATTTCATTATCAACCGTTCAATATTGACTGAAAGTATTAAAAGAGTAAACAAATGTTAGTGTTTAATACAATACAGTATTATGGCTAATATATACTGGTTATCCTTATTATGAAGTTATAATCGCATGATTTATTTTGTCATACAAATACGTGTAATCACAGTGAAAAGTATTTAGAAGATTAAAATCAATTAATATTTAATAATCCGAGAACTTATCAAAACAAATAATTCAAATTAAATTTTAATTAAATTAAATGTTTTAATAAAAATACAATAAAATGCAGCAAATTATTTATTTTGCGATCGACTAAATAACTCTAACACTATTTTATTTTTGAATCGAATAGTTTTAAACATTATTTGTCACCCGTTAAGCAGTTCAATGCCCCCAAGAGTTCAATTTAGATTTCGGACACTTTCGAACGAATTTGTTTCTCGAAAAGTTTTTCGATTGAAAAAACTAAGCGTACGATTAAATTTGGTCTCAAATTCGCATCAATAAAAGGAGTAAATTACTTAAGTATATATTTAAACTTTTTTCGTGCGATTTCTACACAAGTTTCGATTACGTATTTCAGTAATACACTGCTACTACAAAATGATAGGAAAACTTTCTATTTTTGTTTCGGTCTGTTAGTGTAAACAAATTTGATAAAACAATACACATTTCCAATGACTATAATCAAACCCAAACGCGAATCAGAGACTAAGGAACAGCAACAACAAAACAAATTCAATTCTAGTACTAATGTGTTTGTTTCTTAATGCACTTTTATGTGTTTGCCTCTCAATACAACAGCCAAACAGCAAAAAAAATCATACAAATTGCATCCATTTATCACAAATTGACGTGAAGGCATCAAACTATTGAAAACATTTGCGTTTTTTAGCTTTCTATATCAACCGTTGATGCGGTGAATGGATAGAAGAGGAAGTTATAGAGAGTGGCAGCCAAGTGAGTGTCTGCAGAGTAAGGGTAGAGTGGATGGCATTAACACTCAACTCTCATACCGTACGCCTAGAAATAAAGTAAAAAACTATTTAATGGTATGGAAAAGAAAGAGAAGATGAGAGGAGAGAGAGAAAAATAGTAATTTAGCTTCAGTTCACTCTACAGTTCAGTATATCTTATATGTTTGCCTCTCTCTCTCTCTCTCAATCCCAGTCTCGACTGCATTATTCTGGAGCGTTGTTTCGCTTCCGAAATATTTTCGCTGCAAATTCAAATCAAACACAATGGAAGATTGAAGAGCATGACATCGGGATTGATGTTGAGTAGCATACGGAACGTTTCCCATCTATTGGTTCGAAATTGTTTGCGCTGTAATATTATATTAGTAATCTTTTATTTCTCGTATACATTATGTGCGCTCGAGATTATTATAGTTTCAGTGCGGATCAAACAAATGCTAATTTAATTAAAAAAATTTATTTTGTTTAATTAGCGGATAAGAAAATAACTTTGTTTCGTGTGTGCGTTTGAAGTGTTTTTTTTAATTTTTTTGGTTGAGATAAAAATTATATTAATTATCGTTAGAAATTGTTTTACATTAATCATAGCCCCATTGAATTGAAAACACGCGCAAAACTGTTTTAAGCAATTAAAATCATAACAAAAATAAATTACATATGAATTAGCGTTCGATGAATGTACGCATCCATTATTAATACATTTGTAATTATTTTTTAATAAATGAACATAAATAAATGATTGCTAATAGAAATTTTAAGTTTTCATAATAATTTGTTCAAATTTAAATTCACCGAAAAGAATTGGCTTAAAATTTACTTTCATTTAAATAAAATACCAATTATGAAATTATTTTTCAACATAATGTTTATAGAAAAAATCGTTTTTTAAAATAACCACTTTTTTGCTAATTATATTAAGTAAATTTTGTGATATTTTACAGAAAAAAAAAACGGAAAATATTTGAAAACGTAATTGAGTTAAACAAACCTTAAGCCAGATTTATTAGACTAAAATCGCATTTACATTACATTGTCTGTATAAGCTATTTTAAAATTCTTTTTTATGCTATAAAGCTTTAGCGATGATATTTTGTTTAGTTTGATGTTTACGTTATATTATTTATACGTTCAATTCTCTATGTAAATCCAGAAAATGCTTACTAATTTTTTAGAAAAAGTCATAGAATAAAAAGCAAATGTGATCTATTGAGTAAAATAAATTGTCTTAAAATCAAGATGTGCTTAACTTCCTGTACTGTAACAGTACTGTTCATTGATGTCAAATCAAAATTTAAGAATTGACTCATTTATTCCTTTTGATAACATTAGATATACAATATTTGGACATTACTGTACATTTTCTGGTTTTCAGTAAACTGTTTTAATTCTTTTCCCCGAATTTTTTAAGGTCACAAAAATATTTGCATTTCCAAATGACAAGAGATTAAAATACGTAACTTTCAGTTTATCAACGTTTTTAGTTTCCTATTTTTTCATGTTTTTTATCTTCTTTTGTCATTCAATTTCTTTAGTTTTTGTTTAACTAGTGAACACAATAAACTTTTTTCTTAAGTGTAAAAATTTGCATTTTTCTTACAGTATTAGTTATGATTCTAACCTTAAATTTATTATTTATATATTCAATTTTTATTTTATCTTCCCATTTCTTTTTTTTGAGAGATAATACACTTTATTGTGTTACTGTCTCCGGTGACGTGACGTTGAATTCTCAAAACTTCAACGGTTATGAATTCGTATGTAAATCTCATTCCTTAAGTGTTAATTTTTTAAAACAATTCAAATAATTAAACAATTTTTAATACATCATTGACATCGTTGGCATCTAATTTAAAAAACATTGCGTCGTTTTACCGTATATCAAAATATACTTTTTCAAAAATTCTATCTTAAAATCACATATTCAAAGCTATTGATTGCCTATACCATCTGTTGGTTATTCTGTAATATTTAATAGAAAGTTTTTAAATACATAATTAGTAAAATTAATTTTTATGATAACTCAATATTTTAACTTTTAATTAAGTGATCTTTTTATAAATTCCCGGCAAATTTTTCGTTCTTGTTTTTGAATAAATTAAAAATACTTTTTATGATATTCTAAACTGAATAATCACAAACTTTTTTAATATATATAATATAAATCAAGCAATAAGGCTATGTTAGAACAGCGGGCAGCAATTAATTCCAAACAATTTAAATGTTAACATTAAATTACCTTTTAAACAGTTTTTCAACGACAAAACATGAATTACTGACCCAAACAAACAATAATTAATTAAATTGTTTTCTGTAATTTTTAAAAACTTTTTTCACTCAACATCACTAACAGTAAGCGTTGCACTCGTATTAATCCATAATTTTTGCCACAATCAGTGTCGACGCATGTGCTCAACGATTGGGGCAGTGAATGAACGATGAAAGTTGTGCGATCGCACAGCCATGCCATGCTATGTTTATAAGACTCGGCAATTCGGACGAAACCGAAATGCTATGCATAGTGACATATTCGCACATTGTTTCCAATCGTTTTTTATGTGTATGTGTTGTGCGCGTGAAGAAAATTTTCTTTCACTGTTATATACAGTGTAATCAAAAATAAATAAAAGCGAAAGTTTTTTGAACATCTCTTGTAAACAGTGTGGTGTTATGTAAATAAATAGTTTAAAGTTAAAAACTTTATGGCGTTCTTATTCGATATATTTTTTCCTTTCGAGTCTCAGTTGAAAAATAAGCATTAATATTTTAAAGCAAAACCCAAAGTATAAACGAATCACTAAAATATAATTAATTTAATTTATTGTTTCATAGTTTCGTTATTTTAATTTATTAGATATTTCCCCATCAAATAATATCCATAAAAATAACTTTCGAGTCAAATCACTATTCTATTGTGTATCTATTTGTGTGTTTTGTGCAATCAATAAACGGCAGTCAGTCATGAATGAATTTGTGGTGATTTGCTTAGAGCTTGTCATCGGACTTCAATTAAACACGTTTGCAGGTAAGCTATGCTATGCTATCACACAACTAATTCCGTTCCATACCATTATCCTATAAATATACTATTTGTATCTGAATTCACTTAAATCCTAATATATATTTGGTATAAAGTAAATTGTTTAACGAGTATTTGAATCTGTAATTTATTCAAAAATATAATAAATTATTATTGCGCGGCATTTCATTTCTTTAAATTTATTCTTCGTTAATCAGTTTTTTTCGGTTTTAAATAATAAATGGATTTTAATTTATTTTATTATTAATTGCATTTCAAAGGTTAAATTAATTGCCGCTCAAGACAACAGAAGTTTATGATTAATGTTTCGAAACAAACATTAAAAACCGATTCTTAATGATATACCTCTTAATGCTCTGTCAAAAATGACACGTACAGTCGTGGCGATCAAGTTATGAAAATGCATTGCATTGTACTCTATTTTTACTAAAATACTGTAATAATTCAAAGATACGCGCATTACATATGCGATCAATTATTTATCTGAAACGCGTTTTTATATATCTTTAATTTGAATAAATGAGTTTTTAAAATTATATTCTATTTATTTGATGAGCATTTAACCGCAATATTTTCTTTAAAAAATTGAGGCAAACTTTTTCCATTTATCAATAATTTTTATTTCTAATTTATAAAAAAGAATGATAACGGGTGTGGAATTTTTTCTTATTCTTACAAAAAAGTAAAACTAACTTTAAGTAATATATTATTGGTTTATTAAGTTTCCAAACTCTAGATTGATTTAAACTTAACATTTTTGTACCTAACCTTTAAACGGGAAAATATCAACAAAAGAAGTGTCTCGAAAATTGAATTAATTTTCTTTTCAACAAAGTTTAAAATTCGTTGAGCGAAAGAAAATTATAGTTTTAATATAACATTTATGCAAATTTGAATTTAAACTAAACCTACACTAATAATGAACTGATTATACTGAACACAACCGCTACCATTCCCAACCGTTGTTAAAAGTTTGGAAATTTGGGTTAAAATAGTGTGTATGTCTACACTGTTTTGGAGTAACTCTATGTTTGTAATTAATAAAAGTAATTATGCAATTTGGCTAAACTTTTGTTCAATTTATTTTTACATGAGAACCGAAAATAAATTAGAGATTATATGCGCTTTAATGAGAACAAATGCTTTTCATTTAAGACCAAAATAATATGATATGAAAAGCGTAAACTGTCTTAAAGTGATGTCGAGTTTGAGTTTGAAGCCAATGCCAGATCCTAAAAGTAAACAGTTATTTCTATGAGAGTTCTTTCTAAACATGAACTCAAATCCAAAAATAAATGACTAATTTTTGTTATTTTTCGTCGAAAACAATTTCTGTGTATAAAATATATATAATATTTGCAACATTTGTGTGAATTAGAGTATAACCAGAATCAATTATATGCATATTTAAAATACTTTACTATTATAAACCCGAATCCTAACCTTTATCTAAAAATATAAAACGATCAAAACTTTTTTGCACAGGTTTTTTAAAGAGATAAGCACACACCCATTTGTGTGTTTTTGTTACTCGATATTATTGCATTTTTTGCTCATTACCATAAAGTTAATAAAACTTTCATACAAATATTCAATTATTTGTATTATTTAAACATAGGGCGAATAATTATCACTTTAATTGCGCGAAAAATTAAAATACCGATTACCGAACTTTTATTCAATTACGAATTCATACGTTAAAGGTTTTGGGAGAACGAAAGTGAATTTTGTATTAATGAGCTTAATTTAACGCTTCTTTAATTCGTTTAGCTGTTTCTTAATCGTTGATTAAACCTGTTATTAATTATTTTTTTTAATTGTAAAAAACTTATTGCAATATAATATTTTTATTATTCACATATTAAGACGTAATAAACAACAGTTATGCTCTTATATTTCAAACAAACAAAAAACTAAACTAAATTAAACACAGAAAATTTACTTTTTAATCATATAATTACGGAATATAACGATCATATTTAGCATGAATGCAATTATCTATAAATAATAAGCTTAATTATTTCAAATTTGGAATTTTAATTAAAATTTTATTAAATAAAAATGTTTAGAAATTGTGTATAAAATAATTACATTAGTTGTGCTGTATTAGTTGGTTATTATACTACGCTTATCTATTCAAATATTTGCCTGAATTTTCTTACCAACAATTCCTGTTGCATAAAACACAATTAAAGATAAAATTCATAATTAAAGATAAATTTGTTGAATTGCGTTCATTATTAATTTTTTGTTATGCTTTAATTTTAGTTATTTTTTAAAATTTGAATTTTTAATTCAATTTAGTAATTTTTAATTTAATAACTTTATAAAAGCATCTTTGCATTAAAAAAAATAATGACATAAAAAATTATAAACAGATTTGTTGTAATTTTTGGCTCGAAATGAATGCTTTTTTTACTAACATTAGATTTAAAACCTTATGATTTGTTAAATGTAGATTTTATAATTCAAATGATCTCATCTGCTCTTGTGTTGATTTTTCTTATTTAGTCATTACATTGGAGAATATAATTTCTAATAACTACACTGCAGTACGAAAAATATAAGCATATTTGAAAAGTTATTCACCATATAAAATATTCATTATATTTACTATTTTCCGAATTCCAAAAACTTTTTTATTTTTTTCCAATTTAAAAAATTTATGAAAAAAAAATTTCATTTCAGTTGCTTCAAGTAGTGGTGGTTCACAAATTTACATTTCATTGACTGCAAACCCGTATTTAGTTGTTATAAAAAAATAATAATTTTTATCGGAAAAATTTTAATACGAAAAAATGTTATCTGCGCTCAGACATAGACTCTAATCAATTATGCACCGTTTAATATGTAAATATAATATATATTAAAATTGGCTCAAAGATAGTAATATAAACGTCATAATATTTTTCATCCATTAATTTAAAATTTACATGTTTTCATGTATTATTAATCTCAGTGAACGTGTAAAGAATCGTTTCACTAAAATTTTGTAATTTAAAAGCAAGTTTTTATCATTTTTATTCGATCTAAAATAAAAAATTTCTATTTTTTTCTTTGGCATAATTGTGTTTAAAACAAATTTGGATATTATAGGGGAATAAATAAAATATAAATGAAAGTCTTAGAAACGTCTTTTTAATCGAACACGAAAAAATGTTTTGAATTTTATTTATTTTTTAAATGAAAGCATTGCATAAAAACTACTTAAATCCTTCAATATTTATTCGGATAAAAGCGAAATTCATAGGAGATTAGCTTGTATTTTGATTCACCATTTTTCTCTAATAAAATAGCTTAATTCCTTATCTGTAGTGTGCTTTTTATAGTGGTATAACAATCACACAATAGCTACCTATTCCAATCTATAACAGTGTTACATACCTTTATAACCCATTCTAAAAATATGTCAATACTATATTTAACTGAGAAAAGTTTACATAACGTCAAAAACACTACTGTAAAGATTTTATGTATAGCATAAAGAGTATGATAGCAAGTTTAAAGAATACTTCATTCACACCGTGTAGTAATATTGCGACTTTTATATCCATTCGATCATAATTTGAGACTTTTATTATAATCATCAGACTATATAATCGAAAAAAGCATGTTTAGCCTAAATTATTGTTACATTCAGAAATGAATTATGATTTATTGTAAATTTCATAATTTTTTTCTTAATAAACCAATTAAAATAAAAATTAAACCAAAACTAAAGTTAGCGAACAACTTGTACGGTAATCTAATTAAGAAAATTAAGACAATAGGAGAGCGCATATGAAAAAACAGATTTAAATGAACGACAAAAAATAAAAGAATTTATTATTATGAAACGCAATAAAATAATTCAGGATTTTAGGCATAATAAGTGTGTGTGAGTGTCGGTCACGTTTGCGTTTGTGATCACGTCTTTAACTCAATGGCTACTAATGATGATTTGATTTCATGGGAGACACTATCAGCTACTTCTACGGTCACACAATGGCATATGAGTGGCACATTCAGAGAGAAACAAGAGAGTCTATTGCTGCTAATCATTTAATTGGATGAGAGGTCACCAATGAATTGATAATTTTGATTATACTTTACTCACTTTAAGTTGCATTAATACAATAATATCCAACTTATTATACCGTAATATAAATATCGTGAAACAGAGAAATTTATTTATAGTGCTTTCATAAGATTTTTTCCCCCAATTTTTCAATTTAAGTTTTTTTGTCCCGAAAGTAATTTTTGCAGGAAAAAAGCAATAATGTTGATCCACTTTCGCTCTAAAATGCTTCGAAAGCATTAAGCTTATGCCTTATATCTGGCAAATACGTGTTGTTTGGCAAAAAAGAGACATTTAGGGGGAAATTTATTTTTGTGAAAACTGTCTCTAGTTATTGCGTTTACGATCAAAAAAAGACTTCAACAAAATTAATAGCGTTTTTCTTACTCCAGCGTTCGAAACGCGTCTGTGAATAGTCTACAGTGACATATAAAAACTATATAATTAGCTGTCTATTAAGGTTTTAAGTCTCAAATTACTTTTCGACACAAAAAAAACTGACAGAGAATGTTGGTATTAATTTTTTGATCGCGAATATCAACTCATTAACTGTAGCGCACACTCAACACTTTACAAGAGTTTTTCCCATTAAAATTTTGATTCGCATCATAAATACCGTTAGATTTTTTAAATATATATATTAGAGTTTTTTTCGCTATAAGTGGTGTTATTAAAACTTAGGAAAAAATTTTATTGTAATGGATGTTATTAGTGTTATATTGGTTTTTTTAATATTGAAGAACGTATCAACAAAATAAAATTGAATATAATAAATAAACGGGAAATATATGTTATATTATGCCTAATACTTTCTAACCTAGAATTTTGAATTAACTTTAAAGAGATTATCGATAATAATAATAGCGTTTAGAATTTATAATAATCCAGTTTCCACGAGTAAATAAGTAGATTTATTAGCTTATTAATTATACGGGGATTTTATTGCGTAATTATATGAAAATTTATTGTTGCCATTTTCTAAATTAAAATATCAAAAAGTCTTTGCATAACTGGCCTAATATTCTACAGCACACAATATAATCTCATTATCCAATTAAGAAATTATAAGCTACCAGTTCTCAGCGGAATCAATGTTTAGTTCGTTACGTATGGCATATAACGTTTGACATAATGATTAGTGGTATTCATGTTTGAATCGCTTTCGGCGGTTTTACAATTAATCAAAATTTACTTTTTTTAAAAAAATGTCGTAATAATATTTTTGCAAATAAAACTAAGTGAATACTGTTTGTTGTTAAACTTGAAGCGTTGTATTTTAACATTAGTGAGGCTCAGTTGAAAAACAAAGCAATTGGAATAGAAAAGCTATTTATTTGTTTAGCAGTCCAGTAAAAAAATGATCCCAAGAAAAGTTTAATGGCTTTATTTGTATTTATTGAAATTTATATTTACTAAGTCATACTTTTAATCAAAAAACTTTGTTTGATTATATTAGTTAACTGTTTTTAACGAAAAAAAGCAAAAAAGTTTGCAAAACATAAAATCAAAGCACTTTAATTACACAAGTAATTTGATAGTGTATTAAATTATCGTTGAAACATCTTATCAACTGATTTGTTGATGTGTTCTCACTTGTCTATCGTTATACTAACCATGCGTTTTCGATGCGAATTCAGAACTACGATCAAAGTTACAAATAAAATCGACTAATTATATGTTGCTATTTAAAGATCGACTCTTTTTTATCGATAACCAAATCGTTTTAACACGTAATAGCAATTAGAAACAAATAAAAAATACATTTGATTCGATTATTTCTGTTTTCCGTGCATTATTACCGTCTAAATTGAAGCTAATAATTAATTCAAACCAGAAATAACATTAATTGGCTAATTATTCATATGTGTATGTAAAAAAGAAATACTGCTTTCTCATAGATAATCATTTTGATCACTCATTATGTTCATCATCAGTAAAAAAGTTTAATAAGTTTATTTTTATCAATACTATAACTATACATATATTAGAAATATCTTTTAGCTTGTTTTCCATAAATCTAAAAATATATGGGAAAAATAAAAAACCCATTAATAATGGATTGAATATTACGTGAATGTTTAATAGAGTTCAACATTTTTTTCGCCTCAGTTTTTGAAAACTTATTTTTTATTTTTGAACGAATAGAATATTACTTAATAAAACATAAGTTTAATATTGCCGATACATCTATTTTTGATGTACAAAACTATATGTACGGTAGTATTCCAAATAAAATTTTGACAAAAAAAATAATAATTCCGACTCATCTCTCCCTATTTTTTATAATATTTGGTCAATTGATTGCGCATTCCTTTAATACAACGCTGGGTAATGTGCAGCTCATAAATATCGTATAAAGCGTACTAAAATCATATTCCCACTCAGTTTTTTTCATACCGATATAAATGTATGACAGCCGAAGGGAATTCTTTTCAAAGCGCGTATAAGTTAATAAAATGGTACAATAATTTAGGTAATAAAATAATTTTTCCAATGCATATGCACCTATCAAACTAATGGCATCTCTCTCTCTCTCTCTCTCTCTCTCTCTCTCTCTCTCTCTCTCTCTCTCTCTCTCTCTCTCTCCCTCTCCCACGCAACGCTCACTCACTCACTCTCCCATAATTTGATGTCAAACGCAATACCATCACCTGCTTGTCAATGTCGGCATAAAAAAATTCGATTGCTTTCTCTATCAGTGACTTACTTGAGGGCCATTCGGGTTTCAATTTGATCACTAAAGAAAGAGCTCATATTACAGGTGACACCAGTTGTTAAAACTTTGAATTGTTTTTTATATTTAATTTCAACTATTAAAAGTTTTTAATTTTAATTTTTTCACTTTTGCTATTCATTCTAAGTGGCGTTTTCATAATAAATTTCTTTTCTTATTCGTAATAAAATTATTGTTTAAATAATTTTCAACAAAAAAGTAACGTTTACAAGTAGTTTTAGTAAAAAATAAACTAAATTCTTGGATAACATAACATACGAATAAACAATAAAATAAATCTCAATTTATTTCAATAAGATATTATTATTATTTTCGAGGGAAATCTTTATATTAAAATAAAAAAGCGAAGCGTAAGCTAAACGGCAGGCAACTATAGTGTATGTTTGCTTGTCTATACGGCGTAACATATAATATATTATAGTCGGTCGAAGTGGGAATATTAGCGATCATTGACTCACTTCAATAACATTATTCCCAGTTATGCATTTATCGCGAAAAAGTAAAGACACTTTTCTTTCGCTATAAATGATCTCTCGAGTTGAAGAGAGAGAGAGAGAGAAAGCGAAAGATGCGATAAGTGTAGATAACTTATTTGTTTCCCAATCCATTTATTATCGACACTATATATATTTATTTTTTTAGTTACGCATTAAACAATTTTTTTGTTCAGCGAATTTGTTACTGCTTTCGAAATTTTTGTATAATTACTAAAAATCCCTTCAACTAATCGTACAGTTATTTTCGTAGAGAAACGGTTTTTCCTCGCATATCCATTCGGCTTTTGTATTATTATTAAAATAATAAAAGCATTGCCAGTAAATTATTTTAATAATAGAGCGCTGAATAATATATTGAGTCATAATAATATTCATGAACGTAATATATTCTTAATTATATGTTTTGATTGTCCGCATATAGTTTCAGAGCATTATCGATAATTACAAGAAATGCTACGCTAATTGCAATAATGATTTTAATGTCTGAATAAGAATTCGCTTATAATGCGCGTAATGTTTTTTTGTCTGGTTAAACCATTGAGCGGCTAAAAGTTGATATTAATTTGTTTTATTTTTTGTTTTCGTTCCGTTTTTTTTCTGGGTTTATATAATTAAAGTCCATACTCGAAAAGTAATTAAATTAATAATAAACGTAATTGATTTCATACGCGGAAGAGAATTACCCATTAATATTTAAATATAAGTGATTTTTTTGAATTTTTTAATTCTATTTAATGTATTGGTTAAGTGATTTTTTGTTATTTAATAATATTCTGTTACTATTTATTTAATAAAATGAAATAAGCAATGAGTTTTCGAGGAAAAAGTAACGGATAAAATTTAAATTAAATTTTTTCAATGTTATTTTTCTTTAACCTTTAGGCAATCTATACTAAAAATATAAGATGTTATAAATTTAAAAATTATTTAATGAAAAATTATTTGCTAATAAAATATAGCCGACAGTAGTCAATGATCATAAAAAGCGCTGCTTATATCAGCACTTTTCAATACATTGTCATTTATAACTTACTATCGCTAACTTTATTCTTTATTTACTTTGTATAAAAAATCGAGAAACTCGAGAAAAGTCACTATTACTGATAAAATGGTAATTTTATTTAAGAACATAACAAAAAGAAGAGCAAAACTGGAATTATAAATAAAATAAACATCAATTATTAATAAATTTTTAAAACCCTATACACACAAATGAGAGTAACAATAAAAAGTTTGATTTTGAAAAATTTAAAACCAGGGACAGATTAATAATAAAAATTGAATACACGCGTCGTACAAAACTAAAAGTTATGAACACGCATTGATAAATGACTCGTTTAGGCATTCCTGTAATGACAGATTAACTTATTGGTAAGGAATGGCAAAGATGAACTTATTATGGTAACAGAGTCAACGGGGAAATCTGCGTTAACGTGGATATTGTGAAGCCCTAAAACATCATTTGTCATTCTTACGCGGATATTCACATAACATAACTATATATTTTCCTACAATATTTATTGATACAGTTTTTACTAGATTTAAGCTCTTCTCGTTTAATCAAATTCAAACTACGGTATATCAAAAGAAGTAATACATTAATATTAGACTAAATATTTTCTGGGTTTCCAACTATTAAGTTATTTTTGTAGCGATTTAACGCGTAACGAGACTTTACTGTATCACATTTCATTCGCTAAAGGATATGCGAAACACTTCAAAAACACAAGCCATTTAATTATTTTTGATTTTTTTCGAAGTTTAAGGCTAAACAATTTTAATTAATTATTTTTTCTTATTCTTTTGTTCGAGAGATTTGTTTTTTTTGCCACTAAATATAAAATGACAAATGCATCGAAATATACATTTATTAACGAGATTTCAAGTGTAGTTATTCTCTTATTATTAAGTGTTCATTTTTTGGAATTCATTTAGTTTTGCGTTTTTTCGAAGACGAATGTCAAAACTGAGCGTGTCTTTGAAAGCTGTCAATGTTGTCTAAACTGTAAATATAGCTTATCTGATGTTTTTTTAGGTTTAGAAAAGTTCGGGAAACGAAAAATTAGATTACGTTCAAAAAAATTGGAAATAAAGAACAAATGAACGAACGCTACTGTCGATATTGCTTTTTAAATAAAATCATTATTTTTCTATTTCTTAAAGTTTTTTTTTGCCATTTGTTGTGGTTTTATAAGAATTATCGGATTAAAATTACTTATAGTTCAATATTTTATGAGTTTTTTCGCTCAAAAAATAATATTAGAAATTTGACAGATAAAGCAAATTGATTAGTCATTTGGAAGAACATTGACATGGATTAACCTATTTTTAATTTTTTAATTATTTGAGAAATTTATCATAAAAACTTTACAAGAATATTAAATTCTGTGTTTATTTTGTATTCACTATTTTATATAAATCTGCATAAATTAATTATCTATTTGTTTATTTTTTAAAAAGATTTCTAAAATTTTTAAAGGACCGACTTATTGTGTAAATGCAATCTAATTATTTAAATTTATTGATAACCTATATGAATAAAATTGCATAATTTTAAAAAGTACAGGTTATTCAAATCTATTTGATATAAATTATATTCAAGCAGTTTTGCACATCTATGGCTTAGAAAAGCTAAGAAGCTTTCAAATTTCATTAAAATCACAAGATTGTATTCTTAATAAAGTATTGCGCGATAAAAGCGAAATTCTAAGCCTAATTTAAAAATTCACAATACTTATTGCCAACTAATTTACATTCAAATAGAGAAATTTAAACTTGTAATCAAATAATTTTAATATTCCAGCGCACAAAACAGTAATATACACTCAAACCACTCCATTGCGTAATAACCCATGTTTATGCAAATGATGTGTCCGTTGGTGTTAAGCTAGAAAATGAACTCACTTTATAAAATAGTGATAATACTAATAATGCGCGAAAAAATGGGTATTTATTCAAATCATTCAGTAAAATGGGTGCATATTTAATTTGACTCAATTCAGTAAAACAATTATTTTATTCTCGTAATGAATCGAAAAAAGTTTATGAACCTTACAGTATATTGAAAGCGAAAAAACACATTGGCATCCATTAAGTAATCAATTTTGATGAGAACAGTGATATTGCGCTTATCTTTATTTTTACATTCATTCATTTTGATGCCTGCTTTTAACCAATAATACATTTTGGTTGTTACAGATCTTATGCTTACTCCGTAAGCAGGGATCGCAGTCAATATGCCTTTAAGGATAATTTGAATGAACAGATGTTGCTGTGCTTTACTGGTTTCAAATACTGTATAAATGGTATATTTTAAGCAGTCTAATGATAAAAATATGAACATCTCATAAAAGTATTACAAATTTTTTCAAAACAAATATAAAAATCGTTTTTTCTGTGCGCTGCTCTTGTTATTATCATATAATACTGATTTATAGTTATCTAGTATTTTTACTTCAATAGAAGTGTTATTGTTTTTTTAAGGAAATTATTTTTATCTTATAAGAGTTTAGTTAGAAATTTATTAAAACTTTTGACACTCAACATATCTTAATAAAAAATATTTTATTACCCAAGATATGAAAAAAGTAAGGAAATGCTATTAAGTAATTTTCTTTTGTTTTCCCAATAGTAAATTAAATAAGTAAAGAAAAATATAAAATATCTTGAAGTCATATCCAAATAATATATTCACGACTACACAACAGTACTGTTTATAATTAAAATTATATGAGCTTTTATAATAGACTATTTTTGTAACTTGTTATTCTGTGTTATTTTCTTATACTTTCTTCTCTTTTGATGGAGTATAATGAAAATAGTATATCGTTAGTAACTCTAGCTTTAGAAGTGGTTATTATTTCTTTTATTCTTGTTTATGGAAAAATAATTTTGGATAAAATTCCAAAACTTATTATGTTTCACATATTATATCATAATTTCACATATTATCATCATCTTTAATATTTGAATCAAAACTGATTTTTTTTTCTAAAAACGATAACGTTTTCAAACAAATTTTTCGCTTATGAATTTGAACATAATTTGAACAAAATTTAATTAAATAATGATCGATAGAGATTCTATTAAGATTCGAATACCAACTAAACTGAGACTTTTAGAAGTTTTGTAGCAAATCTGTAAAATTTCTAAACGGCACAGACAGATGTACTGTACATGTATCGGAGTTCGCCTTAAGGTAATCGTCAACAATTACATCACTTTGAATTGTTTATCCAACTGCTCCCTCCTCTCTCCTCTCTCGTCATTACTTCTTTATAAATGCGTGAACGTATCTCTCAAAGTCTCTCTCAATATTTTCATTATTTTGCAGAATATTTGTGCGCAGTTTTTTTATCTTAAGGCAAACAACGGAAACTAAAAGCTAAACATTTTAAAATTTTTGTTCGACAAATATTTTCAATTAATTTTATTTTTTATATTTCTGGATAAAGAGACGCACTCAATGATCCGCTGAATCTCTAGATTCTTTTGTTTGTTTTTATAATGTTTTATTCAAAAGTTAAAATAAGAATATAAAACATGAACTCATAAAGAGGTAAATCAATAATGGCTACAATAAAGTAAGATAGTAGTAAAAAAGGTTTTAAATTATCACAATATTTTTAGCGTCGATTTCTTCTTTTTTAGGAAAAAGAGTGAATTCATTGTATTTATAGCTCATTTGCTAAATAGTCTCTCTCTCTCTCTCTCTCTCTCTCTCTCATCATTTTTTGAACTGAACTTAAAAAAAGATGACGCATTTAATTTAATTTGCTTCGTGAAGATGGTGTCAATTTGATGACACAAATGAAACTCAATTATAGGCATTTGCTGACACACTATTTGATTTTGTTCATTGCTTGCCATTGAGTTTGCATTGCACTGTGTTTGCAATTTAACATCAACAGAAAAAGAAAAAAATTCAAGTATAGTATATGGCTATAGTTTGGATTAGATGACAAGTGCGGCTGAATTCAGAACAATATATAGACATAGAGTTGAGTTGAGAGCGAAAACAAAAATAAAGAAAATAATGGAAAGTTGCTGCGTATTGCAAAATCGAATATTTTTTATTGCGTTTTTGTGTGTGTGTTAACCCTTTTTATTGATTATCGTTTGGACTTCTATTATACCCCTATTTAGTACATTGTATCTGTTTTTTCTTCGTTTTTTTTGCACTATCCATGAATTTTTAAAGAAATTTCAATGTGTTTAGTGTGTCATTACGCAAGTTTCTCGGTTTGACTATTATATTTGCCTAAAAGTCAGAGTGCCTTTTAAAGAAAGTATTCTAAAAGTAGAGAATGTAATTGAACCCTTTTTTTGTATTTATTTATCATTTTGAGTGATGAACAGTCCACGGCGTAATTATTTTGTAATTTAATGCTCCCATAAAAATGCTCTGCTTTGCTATAATAAATTTTTTACGCCTATTTTCTGCGTTCAAAATTTTAAATGCGATTTTAAGACGGGTTAATGAGATGTCCTTAGACTTTAAGTGAACGAAAATGAAAACTTTTCGAGTAATTAATCATTTTAAATCACTAAAAAACCATTTAACTACAAGCATACAAGTAATTGAATCGGTAATTGATTTTTATATAAGAATTTTGAGCACAAATAATAAACGGTATGTTAAAATAACCAGTAACTGGAAAATATCGAAATTTCAAATAATATAAAAATGTAATTAATTAAATTATCGCGTTTTTGAGGATATTTTTTATTTAACCAATAAAAATTGATCAAATAAAAATTTGATAATAATATTTTATAAACTGTCTGTTATATTTAAGAGTATTTTTTAAACTAAGCGAAGGTCTGCACGCGATTTACGTATTAAATACAGTATAGATGGTATGTTGTGAGTGGTAGGTATTACAGTATCTTTGAAAGATCTTGAGAATGGCATGAGAAGCACACGCAGATCTTTACATAACTTAACTTATTGCTTAGATATCATATATCAAATTATACTAAAAAAGGCGCACAGAAAACGCATAGGCAAACTTGAAAAATGAAATTTATTCCGAAAAAGCTCTAACGGATAGACAATTGAATATTTTTGTATTAAACAGAAAAAATTGCTAACAATTCAAAAGTTTCTCGAAATTGATTTTTGTATTTTATCGTATCGCCAAAAATCTTTTTCCTTTACTTTTTATTTATTATAACTATATATGGAATATTTTTGTGTTGTTTGCGGTAAAAAAATTGAAAGCGTGTAAATCTCGCGTTTCGATAGATTTTTTTTGTTTCTTGGGTTTACTTATAGATAAATATCTTTCGCTTTTCTGCACTATTACTTTTTTCATAACTCTTGAGTACTTCTGCAGTGGTCTTATTGACTACAACATGACACTTTTCCACGCTTTTAGTGGCTGTTATGCACAAGATTATTGTTTGCAACAAATTGTTCGATGGAAACGTGTTGAATATTTTTTTGTTGCTTTTAAGTAAATAATTTTTCGCATCATTGGATCGGATATTAAAACTTAGTTTTTGATAATAATGCATTCGACAAATTTTTCTTAGACTTTTTATTCACTTGGTTTCCGCTAAGTTTGATTTAAAAAGCGAAATGCTATAGCAATCTCTTTATTCTTGTATTATAACTTTAACCATTTTATAACTTTTACCACTAATATTTTAAAACTTTAACAAACAAACAAACAAACATGTTGAGTTTACTTCAGCTTTGATTTATCACTGGTTAAAGTTCTTAACATAATAACTTATTTCTTAGTAAATTCCAGTAAAATTAAACTTCCTTTAATCCTTTTCGTTAGCATTAAACATAAGACAGCATATAAATTCTTAGAATATAAATTATATATTGCCGTTTCATCCTGTTTTATCTCTTATTTTGCCTTTTGTTGTTTATCTCTTGTGGACAAATACCAACAATGCAATATGTTTAGCTAATGGATAGTTTATATAAAAGGAAACGACAATTTCTTAAAATATTTTTACGGAAAGAAACTCAAATAAAAAAATAATTTCGCTGTTATTTTATTCTCGTCCGAATAAGATTAAAATAATGGCTCACAGAATTAACTTCCTTAATGCGGCTTTTAGTAATCACATAAAAATAAGAGTTAAAATGCGAGCAACAGATTATATACGAGCATAGAATAAGATAAATCCAGTATATTTTCTTTTATCTTATTAGTATAATGATTGAAAAATAGGAAAATACAAATAAAATTATACAAATACGGTATAATGAAAACATCAGAACTGATTAAAACAAAATATACGGTTGCCGTTGATTTATTGCAAAACAATTCAATTAAATGACTTATTTATGATCAAAAAGAAAATTTAGATTAATTTAATTTTGGTTTATTTGAATTTGAACAGGTTTTTTAACACTCCTAAAGTTGCACGCAATTGTCGTACGATTATTCCCCCACTAATATAAATATTTGTGTTTATATTCCCAAATTATCGCTAACAATAAAAAAAATTGTTTGGCATTTAGTGCTTCATTGTGTTCGTTAAGCTTTTAACTATATAAATAAACTGTTTTTTGTTTAGCGAAACAGCAAAAAAATTCCTGTAATATTCTCACTGCACTCGCGGATCAACTCATTGACCCGATAGCGCTCTAAAGACAGATTAGTGTCGTTTTTAATTTGGATTGTTTGCGAAAAATCAGCGAAACATATTCATAATAAATCGGATTTAAAAAATGTCTTTTCAATTCGTGCGCTCTAATCACTAATTATATTACTTTTAGATCTTTATTAATCTTTTAAAACTCAATCTAGATTTAGTGCACAGATTTAAATTTATATATTTTTTAATTAAACGGTTCGAAAGTATTTTAGATGTTTGATAGAACGACAATTTATTGTTTTAGTCAATGCGAAAATGGTATTTCCAGTCATTCGATAACAACTCAATATAATGATTATTTTTATGCTACAATTCGATAGAAATTTGGGAAATTCTATTATAAGAAAGTGTTTAAATGAAATGCATACTAATTTTTCGCTAACATTTAATAACACGAACCATTTTGGAAGTTAGTGCCAAAGTATGCATAAAAGTTTATCGACTGCTCATCATCTAAAGTATACTCTATGCATAAATTTATTCGCACACTTAACTTGTACCGTATTTGGTAACATTTGTTCGTTCGCGAACATTATTCTGCATTCAAAAAATTCCTTTCGTCTCGCATGAAACAAAACAAGCATGAATTCGCTTAATAGCTAACTTTGGTTTGATCCTAGATCTCTTGGGACATTATTCCTAGTTTTAAAAAACATACACAGCGGTGTATCTGGACTTTAATATTTCGCGCTTACATAAACGTCTTCATATATGCTTTTGCTAAATTTTTTTTAGATACTTTGTAAATCTTAACTGAGCTGAAAATACATATGCTATAACATACACATTATAAAATAAAAATTAATAAAATTAAACCAATAAAACTAACTAAAATATCATCTAAACCAGACAGACGGACAGACGGCGAGTACTATATATAAATCAACAATTTTTGCATAGGAATATCTATTGTCTAAGAATTTTATACACCACTCGATATTCTGTATAATTTATCTGCCGCTTTCTATTTCTTTATTTTTTCTTTACTTTTCTTTTCTATCACTAATTAAAAATAAGTAATTGTAAAAGTGTGCACTGAATAAGAGTACACCTAAAGCTTTCAAATACAGCTTCGTGTTTGGCACACATTTCTTTCTTAGTATTGTGACACTATTTTTTCTTGCGCTCTCTCTCTCTCTCTCTCTCTCTCTCTCTCTCTCTCGCCATTATTATTTAATACTTGAATTAAAATAATGGTAACAATATTTTGGCATCTGTTTGTCTCTCACATTTCCAGCAATGGTTGCATAAGAATTGGATGCGTAGAACTTTATAGAACGTAATAATAATAATATAGTACAATGCTATGAGCAAAGTGTTGCGAGTGAACATAAAATATGTGATTATCCAATTAGTTATGTCAGCTAAAATTATTACAAATGTTTTAATGGCATGAATTAGAAAAATTTAGCATTTATTAATGATTTTGAATAAAAAACCCAAAGTATAATTATAAACGACTAATTATAAAAATTAATGTATATTTTAAATCTAAAATGCATTTTTTCTAAATGAAAACAAATTGTGTTTTATTACTATAATAATAATTGGCTAATTTTATAATTTCATTTATTAGAAAAAATTTAGATTAAAATTTTTTCATTCGATTTTAATAAATATTTTTTCATTGTAATAATTTTTTTTGTTCATCACTCGTTGATTTCAAACTCTATGGTTTGAGTCAAAGACGAAACGGAATACTATGTCGAGAGTACGCTATTGTAATAATTTACAAATCAATAATTTCTTTTTGGTTTTTTTAATTAAATTGAGTGCAATCGAGGAAAATAACGTATAACTCTCTCCCGTGTTTTGTATTCTATAAATTATTACTTTTCATCATTGCATTTACGCTAACAAACAAGAAATACCGATATTCTATTTAAAAACCAAAGAAGTATTACTCAGTTATGTAAAAGAAAATTCTTGAACGTATTTCGATACACTCGACGAAGTATGGATTCCAAGTATTAGTGATGAAATTTCATCCGAACTGCCAGAAAACATTAAAACGGATCGCTTTCTCCTCAATCACTGAAAAGCGAAATCATTAAATCTAAAAAATTATTAACAAATATTTTGTTGTCAGTTATCCTTCGGTCGCACAAACACTTTATATAAATGTTTGCCTTAAGATCGCTTAACGATTTATCGATAATGACCGGAAAAATGTTTTTTTTTCTCGCGATGTAATGACTGTAAATTTTGTGATTTTCGATAATGTTTCTCAAAAACTGGGTGTATCTCTAACGCACAACAATTTATTTTCTAGTTCTCGTTTGATATTTATAAGTTAATTGCGTCATTAGTTTGATGTTAACTTAATTATAAATCTTTTATTTTTTGAAAAAAGATTGTGTTCGAAAAATGATGCTATTATTCCGAAGATGATATATCAATTTAATATGTCGATTGATATATTCAAAAATTCACAAATAACTAAAAAACCTAAACATTATGGATAATAACTTAATAAGAAAAACTTGTTGCGAGACTAATAGGGTTCTAAAAGAAAGTGAGTTTAACTTCGAAGTCGATCTCGAGTTTATTGATTTATTCTCAAATGAGAATTTTAAATTTTTTCGGTACTGTTATTTCATACGAAACTATACTGAATTTTTCATCCGATCTAAAATTATAATAATCTTTACATTATGCTCTCTTTCGTTCGCTCGTTTTTCATTTACCGGCAAACAGAACGAAGACGTAAACGAGAGAAAAAACTTTAACTTTTTAACAATTGTAACAAACATTTGTCATTTTTCTATGTTTTATTTTCGTTTTTTTTTCTCGCAACAAATATTATTTTATTTACATACGGCAAACAAAATTTAATTTAATTTTAAATTTTCTTTTTTGGTTTCCTAGGTTTTTACTTTAAAATTTAGGCTATATTTGCATGAATTAGTAGTGTTCGCCGAATTTATTATATATAAATATATATTATTTACATAACAAAAATATTCGGAAATGAAAAGTTTTTCGGAAACAACAACAAAAAAAAGATGACATAACAATATAAATTACAAAAAGTTTCTTAATATATTTCATGAATTGTATAATTTGTTTATAATGTTATTTTGTCTAATAAAAAGATCTGTCTGTTTTAAAATATTAACTGAGAAGTGAAATATAATAAATATAAAACGTTATGTCATTTAGTTTTACGCTCATTTATTTTAAAGAAAATTTATTGTAATGTTTATGTGTTTTTCTATGGCTTAAACGAATACTTCTCTTATTCAAGTAAGACAAGAACAAAAAATAATAAACAAGCTGATATGAATTTATTTTGCTCTTTATTAAAAAAAGAAATATCTTAATAAATAGAACTCAAAAATTATTGTACTTTATATTTTTGGATTTGAAAAAAGTTTATAATTATTAAAAATGTGAATGCTTAACCTTAAATGGAGACATTTTCGATCCATTTTTTAAAATCGAAATCATACAATCGAAAACATTTTATAACAAAAGATAATATATTAAAGAAAAAAGACGAGATTTTTATTTAGAACTTCGGTATATTTTAAGATGTTATTAATAATGGACAGAACTAATCTATAAACATGTTAAGCTCATTATTGGTAAATTAAATCAATTTATGGTTGAATTAGTTATTGCTTTTAAGCAAAAGTTCGATTCTATTATTGTATTTAGAAATAAGTGTTTTCGTAAAACATTGTAAATCTATAGCACTGTACAAATATTATCGAAAATTTACGATATCATAAGTTTATCCCTAAAATATTTTTAACCTTATTTTATAACAAAGTTTAGACCAAGATTTTATCAAATATTCCAGTCTTTTAAAAAAACGAAAAAAACATACATCTCATCGCAAACACGAGAGTTAAAATAATATTTCATGTCACGGGTGAACGTCAGGAATCAGTATTATAGAAATCAGTTGAGCAAACAATGGATAGATATGCTCAAAGTCAAAACACTGCCTCAATCGAGAGCGCATTCAATAACTACTGCGATAACCCTGAGCTTGTATTCCATATCAAGCTAATCATTACAGTTGACTAACATTATTCGCAAAGAGCGGACTTTATATGCAGAACGATGTGCACGCGTTTGTTAAAACAATCACAAAAAATAATAGACTGAAAATTTGTTAGACAATTGTAGTGAACGTTTGGCTCGAATTTTGACAAAAAAAAGAATCTGTCACAAACAAAATTAATTTTTTTTGTTTTACTCCTTTGCATATTTATTTTCCTCAATAATTTATAATTTAAATATTTATGTCAGCTTCTACTGTTATCTCGCGATTCTGAGTACACCCGAAAAATACATAAAAAATTCCTGTCAAACTATTTCTCTCTCTCTCTCTCTCTCTCTCTCTCTCTCTCTCTCTCTCTCTCTCTCTCTCTCTCTCTCTCTCTCCTCTCTTATTCTAATTTGAAGATAAAATATTGACTCATCAAAATAAAATAGACGGAAAAACAAAATAAAACGCAAAATTTCGAGTCAAGAATTATCTAATTATCATTGAAATACTTCGCAAAAAAATATTGCATGATATGCGTCAATATTTCTTTTTTATATGAAAAGGTAATTTATAATAATATATAGAGAGATGAGAGCGCATTATATTATTTACATTTATTATACCGCGGTTTAGGTTTTTATCTCTCGCTCTTCGTTAGGAAGTAAATAAGTCATTAAAATAATTATATGGATTTAGCAATTATATGGTTGAATAAAACTTCTGGGCTAACCGTCTGTGTGTGTGACACACAAAAATAATCTTTGTCTTTGTATGCTTATGTGTGTTTGCGTTGCAGTAATTGTAAGAAATTCAAAAAACCGAAAGATCAATAAAAATTGATCTTTTCATTCGTTTGATACACTATTGAGAGAAATTTTGACTTCTCATGTCTATATATATATTGACAAATTATGCATAACAAAAAACGGGGAATGAAAGAAAAATGAATCAAATTTAGTGCAAACGGAAAAAGAAGAGAATGAGAGATGCATTGATGTCTCCGATGATATACGCTATTGCGACACGAAATTCGACATTATTTTTATAAGCCTTATTCACTGTCTCTGATCGCTGTATGTTCTCGTTGTGTGTCGTAATGTATATCAAAAAAATAAAAAATTGAGTCAATCGTTTAGAAGTTAAGATAAATCAAACTATCATCAGTAAAATCTCGGATAAAATTGGGAAATAGAATAATCGTAAGTATTGGCACAAAAGTAAAGAGAGTGTAAAGGAAAAGTGAGAGTAAAAAATAAAAATTGTGTATTGAATTATATATTGTATTTTATCTGGCATTTTGTGCAAAAGCGAACATTTACTTAAGGCTGTACTGTATAACTCAGGGGAAAGTTTACAAATAGAACGAACAGATTCGTATCGATTAAATTAAATTAATAATAACTACAATTAATACAATTAACTGCAATTCTTGTTCAAAGCGGTTAAATTAATAAAATCGCAACGGTTTATAGAAATATTCGGTGAAAATCAGGTATAAAGGTATAACCATCTACTCTATCGACCTATTCTACTCATGCGGTAAAATAAATTACTTCAAATTATTTAATTCTTACAATTATCCTTTGCAGCAATTATTATTAATATAGCATTTAAACACAACAAAAATGTAAACTTTTGATAACTTCTATAAAAGCAAACAAAAATCTTATCACATAAACTATTCATGTTATCATAAAAAATTTTAAAAAAGTTTATAAAGCGAATGCCTGTGCAAATTAAATGTATTCGAAGTGCAGTATTAATAAAACTATTCTTAGTTTAAAAAAAGGTGTTCATTGAAAGTGAAATAAATAAATTCATTGCCGTACTTATAAAATGAATTACAAATGAATAGAGTAATGAAACAAAACATAGGTTTGCGCTTTATTCCCATATAATTGTTTCATAATATTGTTGGCACAATTAATTTAAGTCTAAATGAGAATTACGTGAAAGAAAAAAATCGCAAAAAACCAATCGATAAAAAAGATTTTCTAAAACAAGCGATTTTTCCAAAAATCCAAAACACATTTCAAATTTAATTAAGTTTCATATTAATGACATTTGCTTTTCTCAATTTATTTTCTCGTTGGCAAACACAGTGATTACATCGAGCTATTCAGTAGATGCGCCCGAATTTGTGGAACAAATCATGAACGTAACGGTGGCGAGTGGTCGTGACGCTGTTCTTGAATGCAGTGTTAATAATTTAGGCACTTATAAGGTAAGAAATAGTGCTAAGGAAAAAAATCCCGTGCGCTCACATATATTAACTCTCACTCACTCAGTCATTCACTCACACACATACAAACACACTATCGTATTCTTTACTTTATATGCTATAACTTATTAAACCCTAGTATTCACGGCGTATACAATTATCTCTTACATAATTGAGAAGTGATGTTAGTTTTTTCCTCTCTTACTTTAATACTAGTTTCTTAGGTATACTTCGCATTTACGGTTTATATTATATGCTGGGATTAGAAAACCAACCTAAATATAGAAGCGGAGAGATTTGTCAAAACATAATCCACTGCTAAGATTTGAAAAAAATAAATTAACATTTTTGGTAGTTTATTGTGAAATAAGTTTTCGTAATTATTTATGATTATTTTTATTTTTTGTTTCTTTTATCTTAATTAGACTGTAGTTAAACTCGTATGTTAAGTATAAGATAATGAAATATACATTAAGCCTCTTTGAATATTCAGAATCATTACACGAATAATAAAAAAAACGGTAAATTGGTTAAGCAAAATCTGTGTTTAAGAAGGAAATTAGAATACATAAAACGTAGTAATTTATTGAGTAAATCTAACGTTTTTGACAGAAATTTTTGAATTAAATTCAAATCAATCCATTAATTGAAGAAAATATTTGAAATAAATAGTTAAAGATAACGGAGTAAAAGTGATAAATGTTATACTACTAACACGTTATAAAGTTATACAGAAATCTGTTAAGTAAGTATGACTTTCTAACTTAAAAACGAGCTTCAAATGACTATTTTAAGCATCAATTCAAAGATAATTTATTCTTTAGTCTGAATAATAAGATTAATTAATTCTATAAGATTAGCATCATTTAAAAAAATTCATAATTAAAATCCCAAAAATTCAATGATTTTATGGTTTTTAGTTCGTTCCTCGAATCGAATCGAAATCAAATGAATAAACATATATAAATTGATTTTAAACAAATATCACAAAAAAAATCTTAGCACTAGTAAAATATTTTATTTGAGTCGAAAATAAGACTATTCAAAGCAAATTCTTATCACATGCGAAACGTATTTGCGTCGAAAAATAATTTCTAATAATAATAATAATAATTAATTTTTCCTCCGAAAAAAAGGTTGCATGGCTTAAAGTCGACACTACAGACGCCACTGATTCAACACTTCTGACTATTCACACGCAAAGTGTAATTAAAGACAGCAGATTTCGTGTATCACATAATAATTATCGCCAGTGGTATTTGCATATTAAAAGCGTGAAAGCGGCCGATAAGGGTATGCGACACGCGATTCACGTTTTCTATTAAAACGCGATTCATCATCATTTCTTAAAATTATATATATTGTATTTAACGAAAAATCTCTGTTCTCTTTTCTTTAAAAAAAATATAGGATACTACATGTGCCAAATAAATACGGAGCCAATGCTCACTCAAGCGGCATATTTAGACGTATTGTGTAAGTACTGCGTACTTCTCAAACGAAACTTTGTTAACCGTTGAAATAATATTTTATTGTCGCACGAAAGCCATACGAAAACGTTTCTCTTTTATTTAAAGCTTACTCGAATAATTTAACATTAATAATCTTTTTTTTTCGAAAAAAAACTTTGCTCGATATTTGGTTTGTATCGAAATAAATTGCATGTGTAGTTTTAAAAAAGTTAAAAGTAAACTAACAGAAAAAAGTTTTCGATTCCAAATAGTTTTAAAAGTTAGATCAATAGAAAAACGTCGGAATTCAGACATAATGGAAATAAAATTCAATAATTAATGGAAAACAAAGAGCTGTTCAGCGCTCGTTAGCGTTTATAGCATTGAATTCGCTTCGAAGTCGTAAATAACTGTTTGACAGTAATGGGCTAATGGAGTCTAGACTAGACTAAGACACGCTAATTTTGAAAAACATTGGATACTCAAATATTTACATTACATGGCGATTTTGATAAGATTACAGCATTTTTTTAGTAATAATAGAAGAATTTTAAAAGCGAACAAAAAACATTATATGACCTAAATTTAATCGAAACGAAACACGAAAGCTAACAACAAAAAGAATCGCGTATGATATCTGCAGCGTTCGGTGCGAACGCAGATAATTTGATTAATTGATGAATCAGTTGAGAAATCTATTGTACGCTACCGTATAATTTAAATAATTCAAAAACTGCGAAGCAATGAGACGTTGTTAGACTGTTTCGCTCTCGCTTTTATCAGCGTTACTCCTTTAGACTGGGAATCGGAACAATTGGATCTGTAAAAGCGTAGCCATGCATATACACAACACACTCTTGTGTAATATTATCTTCGCATTTCGCGTTTCTATAGTTTTTCCCTCTTTCTCTCGCAGTTTTGCATTTGTGTCGATTACTTTGGATTAATGTTTTCTGTTGCGATGCGAAAAAATGTTTTTCGTGTTACTTTACTCTCAAATTCGATGCAAATATGAAAAAGTCTAGAAGAGTAATCATTTACTCTAATTTTCAAAATTTTTATCTTTTATGACTTATTGGATAATAATTTTTAACCAGAATTTATAGTTTAATTAAGCAAAAATATTGGCATTAAAAAGTTAATATAATAAAATGATTTTAAAAATGTTTTATATTTATATTTAAAGGCTATTCTATAATCAATACTTTTGTTTTTGGATTGTCTAACAGTACCGCCAACTATTATCGATTCGGGCACCAGTTCTGACACATCTGTAGACGAGCGACAAAAATTGTCACTTCGATGCCGCGCTGGTGGCTATCCTTCACCTTTAATTACGTGGAGAAGAGAGGATAACAGAGATCTTAATTTAGGCTTATATGGTGGCAAAAAATACGCGGGTAATACTAATTTACGTATTAATGTGTTCTTAAAAAATTGCTATTCTAATGTGTATTTATTTTATAACTAAGAAAAATGTGGTTCAATTTCGTTCACGAGTTGTTTGAAATTTTTTGTTTATAATTCTTAATATTTTTCTTACGACGAACAGAAAACAAAATAAAACCAAAACAGTGTAAACTGAAATCGATCAAAACCATGTTCAAACTATATAGTAATTAAGTTTTGTTTGTCTTTATCGAACTTTTTCTTATAGATTTTCGTCTTACAAATCATTTGTAAGACGCTTTAGGTTTGCTATTTTTAAACGTATAGAATGATTAATTAAAGTTTACGACTAGTTTTTAGGTCATTTGTTTAGAAATTAGAATTCTTTTTTCATTAATAATTTCGAATCATTATTCATAGAAACCAAAATAAAAATTTTAAAAAACACAGCGAAAAAAGTTGAATTTTTGTCATTTGGCTATTGTTTTCTTTTAGTTTCTCAGTTTTATCCATTGAAAAGTTCATAACATAATCAAAGATATAAATTGATAGTAAATAATAAATACCATAACGCAAAAAATTCAATGTAGCCGTCATTTTTCAGAAACTGTTTACGCGAGACAACCATAACATGACAGATATGTCAAACATATGAGCGCAATATTGTCTGCTGATGTGACCTTAACAATGCGTAATGAAAACTACCCGAAAAAAAGAGAGAAAGCGGAATGCGCTTTGAAATTAATGTCAGACATAGACTTAAAATAGATTGATGTTACGCTTAAGTGATGCATTGCTGCCCATCGACGCCAAACAATTCCACTCAATCTTTCATACCATTGATATAATATAGCATTTTTTACATTATACTGCTCGACGAAAGTATTCAATTCACTTTCGCCTATTCATATTTATATGCGTGTGTGTGTGTTGTGTTGTGTTTTTATGTTTTCAATAATTTTTCGTTGAAAATAAGAATGTGTTTTCCTTATATATATATTTTTCTTCCTCAGCCACGAAAGTGGAAGGAGAATATTTGAATATCACTCAAGTGACAAGAGGTTAGTGTTCACGCAACGCATTATATACAACGCCAGAGAAAAACGCAACTATTTTAAAGTCATATTTAAAAACTTTTTTCTATTCAGTTTTTTTTGTTTCCCGATTTTTACCCGTTGGAAAAAACACAGAATATTTTCATAAGCGAAAAAATTTGCATTTTTCTCTGCGCTATTGTTAAAAACTTTATTATTTATTTATTTATTCACTGTTTCACATTTTATCCCACTCTTTCATCCAAAAAGATGATATGGGAGCGTATCTCTGTATCGCGTCTAATAGCGTACCGCCGAGTGTTAGCAAACGGATAATAGTTCAAGTGAATTGTAAGTAAATCGCCTTTAAGTCGATTTTTTAGTATACGTTGATTTATTTTACGCTTTAAAGAATTATTAGCTTACGATAAAGTTTAACGCATAACATTCTTAAAATTGATAAATCTGTTTATATATATCTTTTTATTGCTGTTTGCCATTCAATACAAGAAAAAAATTCAATTCCGCACAGAATAATATTGTTGCGAGCATTTGCTTTGATTGAGTGTGTGTTTATAGCATTAATAAGATACATATTTTACTAAATTGAAACGATCGTACGCATCATTATTCCTCACATATATTCTATACAATCTATAATAGTATACACAAAAAAAGGTTAACTAAGAATGGCTTATGTTTAATAAGTGTGTCGTTTTTACATCAATAGCAAATTTTTTGCCTCATATAACTTCTTGCTTATATGCGCAAATTAGGTTTATTTTTTAGCTCACTTTGCTTACTTTCGAGCTCATGTGTTTGACCATTTAGGTCTGTGCTTTAGTCAAACTAAATTAAAATTAAGCTTAAATGCATGCGTCTAAAAGTAATTTATCGAATCTTAACTTAACTAAAAATTGAGCTCTCGATGAATTCGTTGTTTTTGTTTAAAAGTTTATTGAAATATATTGAACTTTAAAAATATTTTTTCTAGTTTTATAAAATTCTTTTTATACTAGAAGTTTAATTATCTAAATAAATAATTTAAATCCTAAACTAATGTGTTTTAATTAAGCGATAAAATAATTTCAGATAACTGATCTAAAAATTAGGAATTTAAACAATATAAATATTGGCACAAAATTTTCTTAATTTGAAAAAAATCAACGTAATTATAATACACATAAAGAATAAAATCGCTACAAATATATTTTGCTAAAAAATTTAATATCCAATATGTAAAGTTCGGCCAAAAATAAAAGTATCGAACCAATTGGTGGGCGCATCGCTCGGAAACGACGTGCAGTTAGAATGCAGAATAGAGGCATCGCCCTCACCATTAACTTCGTGGATCAGAAGCGACGGAGTGATTCTTCTGGCCACACAAAAATATCATATTCGAGAAGAGCATGACGCGTACCGAACAAAAATGAAATTAAAGATAACAAACTTAGAGGCGAAAGACTTTGGCAGTTATAAGTGTGTGGCTAAGAACACGTTAGGAGAGAAGGAAGGATTAGTCCGTTTGTATGGTAAGACTGAAAATAGAGATTGCTTTCACTTAACTTTTTTCCTTTTTAAGAGAAAAAGTATAAGTTAAGTGATTTTTAGTCCTCCAGTGTGTTAATATAAAGCTCTTTTTCTCTAATCCTACGCCAGAAACTGTCACTCCATCAACGCATTATCCTTTATCTGTGTGGCCGACATCATCATTCCTTCATCCGAGTCGTAATCATTCTTCAATTAGGACTAATAATAATAATAATAATAATAGCAAGGGTTTGTCTACGAGTCATATGATGGGCGATAACAGTAAAAATCACGACTCGAGTGAGTCTTCGAGTGCTAAAAGTGATCCGTCAAAATCAGGTGCCATTAGATTAAACTGTTTCAAGTGTTGTTCGCCAGCGATATTACTGTTGCTGACTGTTTGCGTGTTTGTCATTATTTGTTAAATTAAAAAATTTGTTCGACCGAAATGAACGAAGAAAAAATGATTACCGGTTTCCGTTTTTTTTTCGAACGATAAAGGAAACAATGAATTTTCTATTATTGAAAAAAGAATCAGATTGTAAATAATTTTTTGCTAAAACCCAATTTCCGGATATATATTAGTTTTGTGGAAAGAGAAATATATGGGAAGTTTTTCTTAGTGTAAAGAAACGAAGGGTTCATTTAAGTGCCAATGACTGTGAAATAAAACTGTGAATCATTTTGTAACCGAAAACAAAATGAAAGTGATTTGAATTAATATAACAAAACGGTGCGAATCGTGTTTAAAAATGCGGAAGAATAAAATTTGCTCATGTATTATAAATCTACTATTGGTTTAAGTTTAGCATTCGTTAATATGATATTATTTATGTTATTATTAAACATTTTGGAAAGAAAATGATTTCGTATTTAAAATTATGTAAATGTAATTAATAACACCAAAAAAACTTTTTTGTCTCAAAAATTGTAAATATATATTAATAATGTATAAAGCAATAAAGGATTAAAATCTAGTTTTGTAGGTCTCTATTCTTTCTAAAACAAAATTTAGTGTTTGTCAACATTTTTTGTGATGTAATGCGTTTGATCATTATTAGCACTTGAGCCGAGAATACAGTATAATGTAACTCGAGTTTGTGTTCGGCAATGCATTCATATTTAATGAGCATTTTTATTTAACGTATCTGTTATAGTCATTTTTAAAATATTTTGTTTGTCAGATATTAGATGCTTTTCCTGTCAACGAATTATTAAATTTATTGCTATGAATTTGTTTATTCATTTATTTAGAGTTTTGAGTTTATAAACTTTTAATTTTAAATTCATTATAAAAGTAATTTTTTAAAATTAATTCAAAGTAAAGCAAAAATTATCATTGATTGACTGAATGCTATAAATTATGCCTTAATCATTTTTGTTTAAATTGTTTTCGATAAGGTATGCATAATAATATTCAATTAAAAAGTTAAGAAATAATTTTAGCTTTT
>JAQGAW010000125.1:0-42595 GCA_034698025.1 Phthiracarus crinitus
AACAATTATTTTTTGAAGATAGGAGTCTATTTTATTGAAGATAGGAGTCTTTTTTTGAAAAAATCCCTTAATAAACAAAGAGAAAAAATCCCATAATAAACATAGAGCGGTCCACGGACGGACAGACGGACAGACATCCCAAATCCAATAGCTCCTTTAGTTAAAGTGAGCTAAAAACTTTTTTATAATGCCTGTTGACGAAAACAATATATTAATTCTAACATTACTCAATGGTAAAGTACGCGTAACACTAAATCTAACGATTCTGTAAAATACAGTATGTAAGTACTTATTACAGATTTTAGATACTAAATGGTGAAAAATTCCTGCTTTACAGTATTCACTAAAGCTAACGCTTGTTGCAGTTTTGCCCGAAATATATATTTTTATTGTTGATTTTAAATACCTGCCCTAATCTATGGTTAATTCCGATATGCTGAACTTCATACAACTTTTACATTGCTATTTTGTTTTAGGTCGCGAACCTCAGTTTGAGATTCTGCTTCAGTCTATCTATACTTTCGAAAACAACGCATTTATTAACTATTATCCGTTGATATAGTCTTTTGAACAAAAATAATTATAACTTGTTGTTTTAAAATAAAGTTTATTATTTCAGGTATTTATAACCCTAATGAAAACCTAATAATAATTATCACTAAATAAATTGAACTTTGATTTATAATAATATCACATTTATTTTAATTATTTTATTTATATTATCACTCGCATGCTATAATATTATTTTAAAGAAAAAAGTACTGATTCACTAAACTGTTATTTATGATTCACTTCTTCATCAGTTTTTTCAAAATATAAATTCATAAAAAATAATAAATTATATTTACTTTGATTATAGTATCCGCAAATGTTATCTCATCGCAAATCTTATTGTTAAGTCCATTATCCGACTACAATAAAATTTACTGCAAATTTACAGGCATATCTCATAAGTTGTTTTAAACGAAGAAAAACATTACAAGTTTTATAAAACAATCGCATTTAGGTTTGAAAATTGAGAGATAATAAATGCTGCTTAATATATATACCGTATAGTATATTTAAACTGAAAATTTTCAAATCATATTTAATAATCGATAGATTTTATAAGTGATATTAAATGGAAAGTACAACAACTCATCCTATTCTTAACCATTATAAGTTCATTAAAAATTTAAATCCTATTATTGTAAAGAAAATAAAAAGATTTTACATATTTGGCGTTACGGGCACTGAAATAATCGCAGTGACATTTGATGACGAAGTGTATACTTATGGCATAAATGATTATAAATGGTTGGGCACTGGAGTGTCGGGAAGGACTAATCAATTCACTAAAATTAGTGAATTATGCAACAAAAATGTAATCAAAATCGATTGTGGTTTAACACACGTCGCACTGTTAACGAAATATGGCAGAGTTTATACAATTGGAGAGAATAGTTGCGGTCAACTCGGAGATGGAAGTACGAGACCTAATGACACAAAGTTACCGATTCTAAACAAAATCAAGAATATTACGGATATATCGTGCGGAGGAAGACATACATTAGCGGTAACATGCGTTGGCGATGTTTACAGTTTCGGTGGTAACGATTACGGACAGATCGGCAATGGATGCTTCTATAATCAACTGTCACCGTATAAACTCGAAGGGTTTGACTCCAAAGTGGAACAAATATCGAGCGGTTTAGAGCACTCGTTAGCACTTACTGTTAAGGGAACCGTGTATTCTTGGGGTAATAATGAATGCAATCAAATTGGGTTATATTCAACCGAAAGAGAAAATATACCAACAATTGTCAAATATTTTTCGGATTTTTCGATTCACATAAACCAAATATGTTGTGGCAGAGAATGCAGTTTACTATTATCGAATTTATGCAAATTATATGTTTTCGATAAAACAATTTTTGTTGCAGAAAATAAAACAATTCCAGTAATGTTGGAAAATATAATAGAAATCGCGACTTCAATACACGCAAAGTTAATGGTTTCGATGACATCCGATAAAATGATGTGGTATTGGGGAGAATGCGGTGATAACTGTTTTAATGAACCAATTCTATTGAAAACTATGGAAACAACGATTGATGAATCGTTTATTAATCTATTAGATTCAAAGATTACGTATAAGACTGTTAACACATCAATGGAAGAGTCGAGCAGTTGTTTAATTCAATATAAATATAAGCGAGAATTTAACGAAATCTGCGAAAGAAATTATGGTGCGTTCGCACAACTCGTAGAGGCGTATCACAGAACTGATAAGAAATCATATATCATTAAAAAGATTGAAACATTTGAGTTCAATTTTGAGAAAAAATATCAAGAAGTGTCGCTTTTAAGACAACTTCAAAGCGATTATGTGGTCAAATATTATGATTCGTGGTTAGAACTCGACGATGAATATGAAGAACGATATATATTTTATATTCAGTTAGAAAGCGCTAAATTAACGTTAACTCACGTGATATATGAACTTAAAGAGAAGTTATCGGAGTTTGAGTCGTTGTCTCCGATTGGCTATTATATCGCCAGTGAATTATTTATTGAATGCGTTGAAGGCGTTGATTATTTGCATAAACAAAATCCTGCAATAATTCATAGAAACCTAACAACGAATAACTTTCTCGTAACAAATGGTAACAATTCTAGATTTGTAAAGTTATGCAGTTTCGGATTTTCAACCAAACATAACGATTCGGAACATTCACATTCACAACACATCGGAACTATTGGTTATATGGCTCCTGAAGTATCTTCGAGTTCCAAATATGACACTTCAGCTGATATTTATAGTTTAGGCATAATAATGCAAAAGCTGTTCAGTTTAGACATTAATGAGTAAGTTTATCGTACATTCATTTTAGAAAATCTTTGTTGCTTTCAAATTAATGATAATTTCTGATTTTATATTCAAATTTGTAGTAAGAATCCTCAGTTTCACAAATTTTTAAGTTCAAAGTACACTATAGTAAGGGAATTATTGTTAACAATGTTATCACCAAAAAACATTGAGAGACCGAACACTGAACATATACTGCAATCGAAAAATGAATGGTCACTGAGTTTCGATGTATTGAACGATAATATTGATTTGAATGAATACGAAAGCATACCATTAAATACGGATTCAGCCGTTTGTTTCGCTAATTTTTTTATTGAACAAAAACTAAAACATTTTTCGAGTGCAGAACATTCAAAACTCACACGAAAAATATCAAATATGAGTTTCAGTGAAAACAAAAGCAAAACGAATATTAATGCGAAACCAGTAGATGAGTATGACATTAATTTTGATAACATATTAAAGAATTATAAGTACCAGAAAGAGTTCAATGAGATAAAACAAGTCGGAAGCGGAGGATTCGGTTCTGTATTTGAAACGATTAAGTACTCAAACGGTCAGTCATATGCGGTTAAAAAGCTTCCCGTTGACAATAACCCAAATGCAATCAAACTCGTGAGCAGAGAATTATCTCTACTTTCGCGCCTAAAAAGTGAATTCGTTGTCGAATACATCGATCACTGGACTGAAACCAATTATTACTTAACCGAAAGTAAGGATCGAAGGAGTATTAGCTCAGAGAATATGAAAATGTTTGATAAGAATCGCGTTTATTTGCTTCACATACAAATGGAGTTGTGTTCCACAACACTGTCCGCTATTATAGAAGACATCAAACAAAACTTATTTGATAAAAACACGAACACATTGTTTCCAATTGGATATTTCGTTGCGAGTGTATTACTTATAGAAATTCTAGAGTGTGTCAAGTTTTTACACAATCAAAACCCACCAATAATTCATAGAGACTTGAAACCATCGAATATACTTTTAACCGATGGTTCAAATGGACGATTCGTAAAACTCGCCGATTTTGGTTTAGCAAAAGCGCATAATTACGAGGGAAACACTTTGGGCACCGGAACTAGAAATTATATGGCACCTGAGGTTTTCTGCTCAAAATCATATGACGTTAAGGCAGACATGTATAGCATGGGAATTATTGTTGAGAATTTGTTTTATTTATCACTCACCGATTCGTAAGTTTTTTAATGACTTTCTTTATATCGAGATTAATATATGATTATTTTTTAGATCAATAGTTTATGAAAATGATTTATTGAATCAAAAGTATGGATTTTTGCAAAATTCAGTACAACTACTTTTGGCTCCAGTGGCCAGTTTGAGACTAGATTCCGATGAATTGCTAAACAGTAAGCAATTTTGGGCAATCAGTGTCAATGAAATTAAAAACGTTTATAACTTTGACAAGTTTTACGCAAATTCTCTAAACTCAAATATTTGTACTCTCCTTAAAAAAATTATAGCTTTAAAGTTAAATCGAAAATTTGATTAAGTTTTTACTTATATATGCATAAGTAATTAATTTATAAAAATCGAGTATCGAATACGCGAATACGAATAATACATAAAAATTTTTTAACAAATATGAGAACTACTTTCATGATATTATTTATCATTCAATATTTAAAAGGTGTTGCGTACGAATGAGAAACAATTTATGAATTTACTATCGATTCACTCATTTTATCGAAATTAAAATAAATATAAAAATAAATGTTTATATTTTTTAGACATAAACATAGATACGCGAAATAGAATTTCGAAGGACATTAAAATCAGAAAATTTTCCAAACATATAAACATATTAATATTGAAAAAACAGAAACTGTTTAACAGCAAATAATTAATTTAAAATTTAGTTTAAATTAGTTTAAAAATAACGAGTGATATGAGTTTCGCAAATATATTAGTAAACGAAGCGAACACTGATCACGATATTATGGGATGTATAAACGTTTTTATAGAAGTATTAAATCCTCCAAATGTGGACAAACAAACACTTTTACGTCGAGTAAAACGTAAACAATTAAATAACAAGTATAAATTAATATTTGTGTCCGACGACCAGCAAAATCCAGCCGCAATATTAGGGTTGGGAGAAGATAGCAGTTTAGAAATGGGTAAATCGATTACTATTGAAAATTTAGCCACAGTTTCGAGTTCGAGAGGTAAGGGTTACGCCTATGCGCTCGTAAACTGGGTTTTAAACTACGCTAAACTAAATGAATGCGCATTCGTTAACGTTAACAGCGGTTATGATCGAATCAATGGATACTGGTTTTACTTGAATCATGGTTTTATTTTGAGTGCGCATCACTTAATCAGGAAATTAAACTGATATTTTAATTTAAAATTGATTGAATTTATTTGTAACTAAATTTAAAGTTTTTTACTCAAACCGAATACTTTTTTTTAATTTTAACAAAGTTTCATAATTTGTTATTAAAAATAAAAGATTAAAACATATATTTTAATTAAAATAAAAATAAATCTTGTTTTAAAAATTTTAAAAACATACTAAACATTGTGAAAATATAGTTGAATTTATTTAACAGTAAGTTTCAGCAATTGTTAGCGCTTTGAGCGCATTCTCCGTAAGATAACCATAGTTTAGATATGGCAACAGAACCAGCTCTTGACGATCGGTTGTCAATCGTTGCATCGATGAACAGTCGCGGTTCGCCTGAAGCGAAATTAATATTAAGTCTCGCTGTTTTCCATTCGTAATTCTCGCGGTTATCAAAATTAAATGTTTGCCATAAGCACTCGTTTCTATCATTTTGCTGAATAATCGACAACTTCTTGGCTCCAGAGCCTGATATGAGATACTCTATACCCAAACACGCGAACAAATTCGTATGATTTGACGGAATATATGGTGTCTCGAGTCTCGCGCCCGAACTTTTAGCGTTCGCCACATCCAAGTAATACAGATTAGATTTACCCAAAAGATTTTTCGTAAGTTTAAACTGCGTTTTCATGTTGTATTGATTAACAATACCACAATCGCCGTTCGAGAACTCGCATAACCATACGATCTTTTCTTGAAGCTCTCTCAACAAAAATGGTTCGCGAATTGAGAGATATTCTCCGGAACCGATGTAACAAATATTGCACAGAATTATACCAAAAATAATTTGATTAATAGCCATTTTAAGGATCTATTAAACTCGTTTAAATGTTAATTAAATAAGTTAATTCAATTAAGAAATTTTTTTCAATGCTTGATAGTATTTTTCGTTAACTCGTTTTTATACTAAAATAAGATTTAGTCGCTTATCGTTGTCATTCAATGTTTCCTGTAATAAAATAATAAATGGCTAAACACTAATTTATTGCCACAAATATCATTCTAAGATTTCATAAACTCTTAAGTAAACTGTATTATTACTTTCTTTTTAAAAGTTTTATCAATTACTCATAAGTTTTACTGTTGACTTTGTGAGCAATACATACAAAAACTGGCAAATAAATTAAATTCACTGTAAATCAATTTAATTTACTGCGATAATTCTGAAAACAGTTATAACTTTATTACGGTACTATACTTTAAATATTTTACTGGACTATCAAAAGATTTTTCTGATTAAATACTCGGTTAAAGTTAAATCACGAAATCTTTAGAAACTTCGCGAACACAGATTTAATTACTTTTAATAGTCTTAAAACTTATATCAATTTTCATATTTATTCGAGTATTTTCGAAGAGAGTGTGTTATAATGAAACTCTCACTTATTAAAAAAAATTGTGTTGATTGTAAAATTATTTTCCTTTAGTTGTTAAAAATAGCGAATTACGTGTTTAAAATTGTTTATATTTAAACAAGTTTGAAGGTCTAATAATAAGTATAGGATTAGCCATTAGGAAAACTCTTTCAATGGATAACAGTATATTTTAAGGTATTCGAAATAATAGCATAACTTTTCTGTAGATACAAATGATTATAAAATGGTCAATATTTGATACGTATAGTATATTCAAAAGTTACTTTATAAATGGCTTTGTTTTAAATTGACTATTCGTATTATTGTATTGACTTTTAGCAATTAATCAATTTATTATATTAAACTTAGATCTTTATGATAATAACCTCCAGCATAAATGCAATTATATTTACTGCAATTCTAATTCAGTAACTAAACATACTTAAGTCCTGTTCTGTTATTCTATGATACTATGATAATATTCTGCATGTGTTCATAGTCTCACAAAACAGAAATGAATATTACATGATTGATATTTGTATTTGTGATTTAAGCTTATAAGGAATCGTGACACACATATTCCATTGAAAAACAAGTATGAATTCTAAATTAGTTCCTATTATTGTATTTTTTGATTCGATAAAAGGAATAAAAATAACTTCATATTCTATAATGTAAATATAATCAATTATTATCTATTTAAACAAAAAATACGGACAAAATCATCAAAACTTTAAGATTTAATTGAAAGAAATGACAGATAACTTATCGTAACAAATAATATTCCGGTAAACAATATTTAAACATATAAAAGGAATCGTTAGTCATTTTAGTCTAAAATATAGTAATTAAATAGAATTTAATTTTATACTATTTATCTCGTATTAATAAAAATTTATTTGAATAAAATGAAATTTTTAATAATAAGTTTTTTAGCTTTATTTTGCTTTTGTAGCTGTAAGTAATAACTTATGTCATAATAATAAAACTTCATTATTTAGTTTGTAATATTAGTGACAGAATCGGCAACAGTTCAAGAGACCAGAGATGAGCTGTTAAGTCGAGCGAATTATCTCGTGGTTGCGGTCAGCGGTGAAGTGAAACTATTAAAGTTGGAATCGCATACATTACAAGCGGAAGGTCTGGCACTAGAATTGGAGCAATTGATTCAATTAGAGCTTAGTTTGAGAGCAACTCAAGTTCAAAACGTAACGGAATCCCAAATTAATGCATTGAACATTGCTTTGAACGCAATCGAGGATAGAATTTCCGTCCAGTTATTATCTCTGGGACGACAATATTTCAGTAGAGCTGAAACTCAGCAATTAATTCGATGGACAAACGAACTTATTGTTAGAATATCAGAAGAAGTTCAAAGGTTAAAATTGGCGAATCGATCGGTCGAGGCATTAGGTCTCGAGCGTTACGAAACACAACTCATTCAACTTGAAATCGCTTTGAGAGCCACTCAAAGGCCTGAAGAGATCAGAGCTTTGGGTGAAATATTAATCGAAGCGAATTACAGAGTTTTCGAAATAATTAATGAATTGGATAAACCACTCAATAGAAGCAGAAGAGATTTGAAAGACGATGTGTTGAAAAGAGCTGAAGAATTACTTGTATTGGCTAATAATGCGATCACAGCTCTGACACAACAGCGACGACCAAATGCCGTCGAATTGATTCGAAGAGTAGAAACTGATATTCAATTGGTTGCCACAGATTTAAGGAATGCCACAGATATGGCTGTGATTGGAAGACTAGAATATAGATTAATAGAACTCGAGTATAGTTTGGTCGAAGAATTATCAGTTGTTGGCAGACCTATTGACGTTCAAGAAAATATTAAACTATTGATAACATCTGCGGGAGCTTTAAGATTGTGGGCATTGGCTGAGATCGAAGCACTGAAAAAACAAAATAATACTCAAGACGTTGCTATCATTGAACAGGAAGAAAGAATAATCGCTGGAATATTATCTGAATTGCAAAATGCATCCACAGGTCAAGCATCGGCTGTGTTAAGAATCGAACAGCGATTAAATGATGCAGAATTCAGACTTTATGAACACCTATTAAGACTTTCGAGTCCTGAAGCTTATAGACAACAATTGATAAGAATAGCCGAAGAATTAGCAGTTAGAGCTCAGATTGAGATCAGAAGTTTAGTTCAACAAAACCGATCGCTTGAAGCAGAAGGTTTGTGGTCAGAAGTGATGCAATTGGTTCAGTGGGAGACATCACTAAGAGATGCGGTCACTAATGATGAGTTAAGGCAAGTTGAGATCAGATTACAAGCTATAGAGGAAAGAATTTATATTCAATTGAGAGAATTGGCGATAAGAAATCCATCGAAACGTCACCACAAAGAATTGGTGGTTAAAGAGGCGGAAGAGTTTTTAGCGATCGCTCAAAACGCTAGCAAAACATTGCAACAACAAAACCGAACAAATGCTGTTCAACTCATTCAATCGGTTGAACAACAACTCTCAAAACTTTTGACAGAATTAAGAGCAGTTCCAGTAGAGAATGAACCAGAAGTTAATAGACTCGAAGAACTGATATTAATCGCTAGTTTTCAATTGACCGAAGAATTACGAAGAGTTGGACTTCCAATCAATGTTAACGAAAGAAGAGATTTATTGATAACAGCAGCCAAATATCTGTCAGAAAGAGTTGAGTTGTCGATTGGAAATCTAACGAAAGCGAACAGAACTGGAGAAATATTGCATTTGAATAATTCAAAGAAAAGAATCGATGATTTGACGAATCAACTTCAAAATGCAACTCTTGTTTCTGATTTAACGCGTTTAGAACAACTGCTTTATGAAGAGGAAGCTGTTCTCTACGAAGAATTAAGATATTTGGGACAACCAGTTATCACTCGACAAGAACTCGAAAAATTATTAATTAGAGCCGAAGAATTGTCGATTAAGATTCTTATTGAAGTGAGAAGATTGACAGTCAATGGAAGTTCTTTATTGGCTGAAGGATTGTTGGCTGAAGAGAGACAATTGGTTCGCGTGAACGTTGAACTCAGAACAGCTATATATCCCGCGGAAATCGCAAGTGTGGAGCAAAGATTAAAGACCATCGAAGACAGAGTCACTCAAGAATTGGCTAGAATTTCTGGAACCAGTCGTTAAATAATATTAATTTTTAATTATAATTAATACTTTAAAATTAATTGTCTGTTTGAAATAAATAAGTTTTAACTTTTAGAAAAGTTTATTCAAACTACGGTAATATTAATTAACTCTTAATTAACAAAACTATGCGTTTTAGTTTCTGACTTATTTATTGCTTAATAGCTTATAATCTAAGTTATATATCCTCGTTTAAAATGGATGGAATAATCTCTGTGAGCGCGTGACTAGAAATTAAACTCTATCTGAATAAGTATTGCAAAACACTGTCAGTAAACGAATTTCTTAATACCATTTTTGGAAAAACAGCATTCATTTTAACCGCAGTTTCTTGCATAACGTATCAACTTTATCATTGTTGTTAATAAACAATTTTATTTCAAATACAACTATCGCTAAAACTAGTGCTCTTTTTCCATAACTGACATATATATACCTTATATCGCTGTCTCATATCTTTCTAATCTTTCTATTCGTTATTGTTTCGAATTTAATTCAACAGTTATTTATGAGAAAATAATTAAACGTATTTTAAAACATCAAACTTTATTTAGTGTTAAATTTATTAAATCATATTTATTACAATCATATAAATTCTAAACCAAATAAAATGATTACATATTTATCGAAAATAATTAAGAACTTCCGACAATTCTCTGGAGTTCAGCGGCCACTCTGTCCTCCGCGTCTTTCAATCTCTGCTCAACCGTTAGAATTCTTTGTGGTGTAAGCGCTACTCTAAGATCGACGTCTAACTGAATGAGATTTCGTTCTTCGGCCTGAAGTCCTTCAGCCAACAGATATCTTCCATCGGCGAACAATTGTCTGATCGCAATAATCAATTTGATGGCCAGTTCTTCGGCTCTTCTCTCGAGCGCTATGATAGTGTCTCGTGGTATGGCTGGTGAGCCAAGGATTCTCAATTCAGCGATCAAATTCTCCTCAACTGTATTCAGATTTCTTTCCAGAAGTTCGAGATCTGAACGCAACGTCGCGTTTCTCAAAACATTGGTTATATTTCTGATGGCAGCCTCTAATTCCTCGACTCTTCTCACTTCAACGCTCCTATTCTTCGCTTGCGATATCTCATAAGCGGCCCATTGCTGTAATCCGTCGCCACGAGTGATCAACAAGTCTCTCCATTCGTTAATGTCTACTGGTTTTCCTAATCGTCTCAAATCAGCAGCCAATTGGAACTCTGCTTGAATGAGCTGTCCCTCAAGTATTCCAGTCTGAGCTGCGGTCAAATTTGCAGCATTTAATTGAGTGACAATGCTTTGCAATTGTTTTTCAGAATTCTGTAACAGTGTTACGGGTTGTGATCGGTTTTGAGCCTGGAATGACTTAATCGCTTCATTAGTGATGTTAATCAGTTCTTGCGCTCTTTTAAGCACATCAGCCTTGAGGTCACGTTTGGTTCGCGGATTTTGAAGTCCTAAGCGAACCAATTCGTCGATAACTCTGAGCTCAAGATTTTGCAATCGTCTTTCAAGAACAGCAAGTTCTTCATTGGTTACCGCGTCTCTGATTTCTACGTTCAACAAAACCAGATCTTGCTCTTGTGATCTCAATCCTTCCGCTTCAAGAGTTCTGTTACGACTGACTAAAATTCGAATTTCCTGCACAACTCTCACAGCTAAATCTTCCGAAAGTTGGAGCAGTTGTCTCTTGTAAGCTCCAGGACGAGACAAACGCAACAACTCTTCGTAAAGTCTGAACTCTGCTTCGGCTAATCTGATCTCCAACTGTTCCAATGCTTGTCTTTCGGTTACATTTTGTAATTCTGATTGAATCTGACCAACAGCTGCGTCCAATCGTTGAAGAGCTGGCACTTCTGCCGAACGATTTGCAGCATTCAAATATGAAACTTCTGCGAACACCCATTGTCTCAATCCTTCTGCGGATGTGTTTAACAACAATTTGAATTCAGCCAAACCAACAGGTCGTCCAACAGAGTTCAAAGTCTGAGCCAATTCGAACTCCAATTGGATTAGTCTCGCTTCCAATCTGATCACATCGGTCTGATTGGTAACATTTCGAAGATCGTCGGCAACCAATTGGAGATCTCGTTCAACGGTTTGTACGAGTTGTGCGGATTGTGCTCTGTTTTGTGCTTGAAGTGCGCGAATAGCGTTGTTTGCTTGTGTGATGAGTTCTTGAGCTCTCGCTAAGACGTCAGCCTTAAGATCGCGTTTCCTTCGAACGCCCGATCGTTCCAATTGGTTAACAATTTCGTATACTCTGTAATCAGCTTCGATCAGTAACTCTTCCAATCGTCTTAAATCTGCGGGGTTTTGAGTGGCTCTCAAGTTAATTTCCAACTGAACGAGTCTCGCCTCTTCTTCTTGAAGACCCAAAGCCAGAACTGATCTGTTTTGAAGTCTCAATGCCTGAACGGTTTCAGAAACCAAAATAACCAACTGCTGAGTTCTCTGCAAAAGTTGGTTGATTTCAGCTCTTCGAACGAATTGTCTACCGATTGCTCTCAATTGGGTGTCAATACGATCTTCGATCGAATCCAATCGTCGCTCCAAATTGACGACTTGATTGTCTGTGGCATTAATCTGTTGAGTGGCTCTTAATTCAAGTTCCACTTCGATTAATTGCCTCAATTCCAGTTCTAGTCCTTCAGCAACCAATGGTCGTCCTTCGAAGAACTGTAACTTGATTTCTCCAGTTACTAATGTTATTAAATAGTTTGCTCGAGCGAGCAATTGGTCGCGAACGCGTTGCACGGCTGCCGAGTTCTGGCATTCGGCCACTAAAACAAATATAAGTCATTAATTTTACTCGTAATTTGTTATGATTTATTTGGTACTTACGTCCTGCAAAAGTGCATAACGCTATCAGAGTGATTATTAAGAATTTCATTTTCTTTTTTTTCTCCAAAAGATTTTGAAAAACTTTTAATTTCTCGAAAGAACTGATTTGTATTCAATATTTCCTTTCTATTTATACCTAAAAAAAATTTTAAGCAATCTTCTTATCGTTGGGTAAGCCCAGGGGATCAACAGGTTTCAGTTTTTTTAACTGAAAAAGATTAACATACAGTAATACTAAAAAAAGTTTATAGCGATAAAAAATTATATAATTTTGTTATTATTGTTATCATTTATAACTTTTAATAGTGTGTTATAAGTTTTATAAATTTTAAACTTCTTTTGTGATTAATTTAGAAAAATGGAAAGGTTTTTAAGGTTTATTTTCTTAAAAACTTAATCATATAGTTTTTAAGTAAAGTTATTTATGTGTCATAAAAGAACAAAAGCAAAAGCGTCTGACAAAATGATTTTGAGCTCAATTAATATCTAATTCAGTAAATAATAACGAGTATCACTATATTAAGCTTTTTTTATTTTTTATTTTAATTATACTTTGTATAAAAAAGCCTATCTGTATAATGTACGAGTATTTCAGATTATAAATTCTGATAAATTTTCATTTACTACCGAATTTAGAAAAACACGATAACCAAAAAGAGGTGAAAATTTGACCATAACATCATACTTAGGCCTTAAGATCCTAATCTGTTTTTTACAATTTGTAAAAATTTGTATAAACTTAAGTTTTTATTCATTTAATTTTTTTTGCATAAAACATATTTTATAATTGCCTATGGATAGCCTTAATTAAGGCTAAACCTAGGCTTGTCTAGAATTCATAATAAGACCGCTGTGACAGACCATTTAACAAAAACTTAATCTTACATATTTAATCTTTTAAAAGTGTACCTTACTTTACAACCATCTAATCTGTACAAATTCAGTTGAATAGAGTATAATATTTTTTATTTGTATAGTTAAATGTCAATATAAATAATATAATAGTTGATAATCAATTATTCATTATTTTTTGATAAAAGATAAGATATAAAGATTTTTCAAATATTTGTTTAGTAAGCATTTTTAAATTTCTGCATATTATCATGCTTTTATTCAATATAAATCTTGATACTTAATTTTATTCAAATCATATTTAATTAAAAATAATTTTAAAATTAAATAGTCTAAATGAAGTGCTCTAAATTGTAAGTTGTTTTTGTAGCAATAAGTTCAGCAGCACTTCAGTAAGTTAGTATGAGAATATTCACAGAGAATCATTTTTACAATTTATCGCTTCGAGTTACTGCGATCCTGCGATCAGATCCTGCATGAGTAATGCATGATTTGTACCGAAGGGGTCCAGTTATTACTTCTATGCAACTTATTTTCTTAGCAATATTTTTATAAAATTATGCAACACATTATTAGATGATGAAATTAGTGATAAACTAAGCGTTTATTTATGATAAAACTCTGTGTGTTATAGCATTTGACACTTATGTTATAGCTTAAGAAATTTAAAATTTTGATGAGTTATCAAAGGGAACACCGAAAGCTGAATCATTGATTGAAAACTAAGCTAAATTAATATGAGCCAAATTAAATTTAAAAGTTTTTTCATAATTCTTAATATTTGTTTGAGTTTAATGATTAACATCTTAGAAATAATATGTAATAAGTTATTACTAATAAGAATATAATCAATATAATAATATTATATAATTGATTTTCATTTGGCTAATAGAGTCTCAAAATATCTAAAATTTTTAATAAAAGCTTATTTAAACTCAGATATCAACCAAATTTGACTATAAAACCAATTAAAAATCGATTGAATGCACTACTTTTCCAAAAGTGTTTTAAAAATTTGTGATTACAGTACGACAAATTTAGCTGATTCATGATAGTTCAAAAGTTTTTTTTAATAATTCCTGTATATTTAATTAAGCAGTGAGTGACTACTAGTAATAACCATATTTTCATATGGAATATAATGTGATGAACTCTGGCACTAAAAGCAATTTTTGAATTACAAAGTTCAGGAATCGAATTAATAATATTCGAAAGGATACATATTAGATATTCGTTAGGGTTTTTGATAGGATACTGATTTTACGATAAAATTATAATAATAAAGTATACCTGTATAACTAAAATTTGCTTTTTGTTTAATGTATATATTCATAATTTAGTAAATTAAACTACTTCTCTCTGTACTGGTGACTAATCTAACAGTTTGTTTACATAAAAATAATATTAATTAATCTGTAAGATTTCAAAATATATTTTCAAGTAATAATGTATTGTATCCTTAATTATATTTTATCATTCAATGCATAGGCACTTTCAACGCATAGGCACTTTTATGCTCATTTATCTAATATTTATCCAATAAAACTTTTATTCTACTATCGTTTAAATTCTAGGGTCAAAGTTAAATTTTAAGCACACGATTAAGAAACATGTTGATTAATCGCATTAAAAAAGTGCGTTATATTTAAAAAATTTTAAATCCAAAATATTAAATGAAAATTCATTTTCAATATTTTAATAAATTTATATTTTAAACCAGCTTATGATAAATTAAATTAATTTCCATTAAAATGAGTATTCTATAGATTATATTTAGAATTTAAAATTTAAGCTCTAAAAAGTTACTGAAACATTTTTTCTATATTTAAAATTATACTCTGCTTAAAATAATTGTAAAGAATACTACAAATAGTATAATAGGACTGATTCTCTTAAAATCCTTATACTGTAATATAGAAATCCCTTCATTTCCCATCACGTTCTACTATAGTTCCAGAATATATTTAATTTAATTGTTAACCTGTAATTAACAATTCCGTTCTGTAAGGCTTACAATTTTACAAGGGTTGGCACATAACGAAAGGGAATTACTAGTATTGTTAATTAAATCTCTAATAATAATTCTTAATAGTGTGAATTCTTAGAAATTTTAATTTGTTTTAATAAACTAAACAATGAAAATAAATAAGAATAACAAAAATATTCGGCCCAAGGATTAGTTAAGTTAATCTGATTAATTGTATTAAAACTGAAAAACAAATCTTTCAAAATTGCATTTATTGAGTAATAATAGATACTTATAAAAATAATTTTAGAAAACAATCGCAGGTAATATAGAACAAGGACAGTATAGATGACAGCAAATATTTTGGTAAATAAAAGTAATTAAAAATAACTTTTTCTAGAGTTAAGTGAAGATAAAAATGATAATTTTTGAAATGTAATTAAATCAGAAATAATTGTTAAAAGAAAATTAAAGAATTAAAACATAGCTCTTATGGAATATTTCTGATATGTATTGAAGCCATACAACGATTTAATCATTTTTCAAAATAAAAAACAATATAAGCTCTGCTTAAAATTATAGAAAACTACTAGTAATACGAACTAATTCCTGTGCGACCCTATCTTCCACGGCTTGTAACCTTCGCTCGATTCTAGCGATCTGTTCGGCAGTGATAGCTGTTCTCAGTTCTGCGTCCAACAGAATCAAACTGCTTTCTTCAGAGCGAAGTTCTTCAGTCAATAATGTTAATGATCTCTTCCAGCACATGTTAATGATCGAACTTCAACAATGATTTTTATGGCAAACTCTTCCGATGGTGTCTCCAAATCTACCACTTGCTCGCGAGTAATCATCGACTGTCCAATTGCTCTCAACTCAGCAAAACCAATATATTCTCTGTTTGCGATAAACTAATCTCTATTCCACTCGATTCCGAATCTGTTGTTGCATAATATTATTAATCACAGCTTCTTGAGCCACAATTTGTGCGATTTCTACGACTTGTTCGGTTAGCATTTCTCGACGCATTCAGCTGAAGCGTAGCCCATCTCTGAACAGTTTCTTTTCTCTCATTCACAACAATATCTCTGCCGAATAGTCTTAAATCCTTAACTAAACTGTACCATTGTTGCTGTATGTAAGACCAGCAAACTGTACGATTCCTAGATGCAAACGGATAAAACAATATGAGCGATACTAAAGCATGTATTGAGTAACTAAAAAATCTTTATTATCGATTAGAGTTATTATATGTATATAAGAAAAATAATTGAAAATCAATGACTGGACATCAAACGTCCCGATATATTCTACTGACGCCTGGTCTTACATACAGCAACTATGATCTGTACTCAATCGCAATCACTCTTCCCTCCAAAGCATAGATTTATGATTCGAATGCTTGTATTTGTTGTGTGACAGCGTTTCTCAATTCAACGTCTAAATAAATCGAATTTGTTTGTTCCGCTCTTAAACCGAGGCGAGTGATCGTGGCATTAGTGATCGCATTTTTAAGTTCAGCGATAAGTGTCTTGATTTGTTGAATCTGTCTATGAATGAGTTGAACCGAAGTGGTTCTGTTATGCGATTGCAATATCGTTATCTCCGCATCAGTTAACTTAAAATACAAAAAAATATAATTAAAAAAATAATATTTATTTTCAGTGATTTAAAATAGTAAACGGGTACCCGAAATGTCGGGTTCTGGTCGGGTAACCGACAAATTTGTTCGGTCGGGCCGGGTTCTGGCTCACAGTCGTAGGGCTCTTGTCGGCTAGGGTTTGAAAATATTTTTGAAGAAAGCCCGATTTTCAATTATATTTTTATAAACTAAATATTATCTAAAATTTTGGCTGAATATCTTTTTATAACTTCTATATTTTGAAGTTATACTTACTTATTGTATCTTAATTTATATTTTTGATTAATTTTACTATTCGTTGTCAGTTTTATAAAATGTATAACAATAGGTGGATATTCGGGTCGGGTCGGGTCGGGTTGAAGCTCGACCGGGCTCGGGTCGGGTCGGACTGGCAGTTGTTGGGCCTCAGTCGGGCCTGAAAAATTTAACGATTTACTAGACTAATTTAAAACTTACGAGGAATATTAGCGGCGACCCAAAAACAAACTCATTGACAACAATTTCATTTTTGTATTTTTTAGAATACTTTGCTTTTTTAATCAAACGAATAGTTCCATTAAATTCAATCAAAACTTTATTAACATTTCTGTGAAAAGGTTTAGCTATTTATACTAAATTTAAGTGAACAAAGCGATCATTTTGTGATCAGATTATTCGTTGTGGTTGTGATCCCAAACTTAATTAATCCATCTATTAATCAATTTATAAACCCATTGGCAATCGTTTGGTCTTTCAATTGAATTTATATGCTTTGTTACACTGAATTAAATTGATTTAATGTATGCGTTTAGTGTTATATATCTTATCAATTTTGACAAACTATGAGATGTTTAATATTTCCGTAGACATTACCCTATCTGAGAACAGATACTATTTAAAAATAGCTTTTACAAAATATTATCAATATTGAAACACTGCTTATATCAATATATGATCATTGTTTACCATAAATAGGAATATACCATACAAAGCATATTCAAACAGGGAGTTATGTAGTTATGCTTTTGATTATGAATTGGAAAATATTTAGTTTTTTATTTAGTATTAGTGATTTCGATAAATTTTTAAAAAATTTACTCCAATATCAGTATTTTATCGGTAAAATTATTCATATTTAATTTTTAAAGCTGTAATAGAAACAGAAGTTTAGAATATATTCATTTTATATGAAATTAACCAATAAAATTATTAATTTTTGTATAGTTTAATGTTTTATATCTGCTTGAAAATTTTTAATTATATTTATTTAAAATAAAAAGGGTATTTAATCCTTGCGAACCCGGATTCTCAACAATAGTATAATAATAATTTAAAAATAATTGTTTATTATACAGACGTTACAATAATGTTATCAATCTTTCCATTTCTTATTAACGTTCTCTTAAAATATAAACCAATTTTATTTCAATTACCTAATAAATAAAAAAAATTTTAACTAATAAAGAGATTATTTCGCTGCGAAGTAATGGAAATAATGTTTGATACAACAATAAAACAAGTAGTGTATGTAATAAGATTAAGGATAAAGAATAGTTTATGAAATGTTTAAATAATACCATCAAAAATGTTTATTCAAAATTTTAGATTTTTAAACAATTGAGTGCTTAAACTATTTTGCATTCACGCGCTTCTACCGTATTATAACCAGGAATGGGATTATTATGGTATACTATAAATTTCCATAATTAACAGTAATTGAATACCTAAACCATTAATTTACCATAATTTTAAAAACCATAAATATTACACCATAATTTGAAATATTGCATCGAAATTACACTAATTTTTTAAAATTTAATGAAGAAAATTCTATTAATTTCAAAATTATTTCATCAAAATCTATCAGAAATGAATATTTTATGATGCAATTTTAAAAACATTGTTATAAAACATGCGCTTAATTACTGTGACTATTAGAGAGCTTTTTTGAACTTTCTTAAACATTACTATATCTAATCAATTCTAATTAAAACTTAACATAACCAAACCATAACCTAACCATAACCTAACCATAACATAGCCTAACCTAATCAAACCAAACCAAATCAAACCAAACCAAACCAAACCAAACCAAACTTAAGCTAACATAACCTAACATCAGAACATAAATTATAATTGCTAAACAATACTATAGATTTTATTTAAGAATCCAGTTTCGAAAACACAGTATTTAAACAGAATAAACCTTTTATAAAATGTGTTCATAATCTCGAAATATTAACTTGAATTTGATTTAATTTTAATTCTATAAATTATAATCAAATAATCTATAAAAGCATTTATTAATAATATCTCAGATAACTTACTTAATGTTAAAAATACTTCAGTTCTAATGAATCACATATAGAACTAAGATAATTAGATTATTTATTACAAGTGTTTAAACTCACATAATAAAACTAATTTCTATAGTTTTACAGAAAGTTTCAAATAAAAGTATGACTCGACACAAAAACATAAATTGAGCAATATTTTTCATTATCGATTAACATTAGCAAAACGCGTTAAATTATCAAATCGTTTATGGTTTCAGGAATAGAAATTTAAAATATAAAAGTGTGCACAATAAACGGTAAAATTAAAAGCGATAATATATTTAATTCTAATATAAGAATGAAGTATTTATCAATAAGTTTTTTCTTATTATCCACTATACTATGCCGTATGTAAAAAATAAATTAAGAGCTTATTTTCAGTTTAAAGATTCACAATTAATCTATTTTAGTGACAGAATCGGCAACAGTGCACGAAACAAGGGATGCGTTGCTAACGCGAGCGAGTTTTCTCGTATTTTCAGTTAGCGGTGAAATAAAACTATTGAAATACGAAGATAGAACTTTAATTGCGGAAGCGTTGACACTAGAATTGGAACAATTGGTTCAATTAGAACTTAGTCTCAGAGCAACTCAAGTCCAAAATGTAACCGATGCTGAAATAAATGCATTGAATAATGCATTAAACGGTATCGAAGAAAGAATCGCGTCTACACTGAGTTCGATTGGAAGACAATTTTATAGCCGAATGGAAGTTCAACGTATGATACAACTGACCAATTCATTGCTAACTCGGGTATCAGAAGAGGTGCAACGATTAAGAGCAGCGAACAGATCTGTGGAAGCTTTAGGTCTCGAACAATACGAGTTGCAAATCATTCAAATCGAAATCGGTTTAAAGGCTTCTCAACGCCCAGAAGAGATCAGAGCTTTTGAGGAAGTGTTGATTGAGGCTGAATATAGAATATACGAAATAATTAATGATTTGGACAAATCAAACGCTAAAAACAAAAGAGATTTAAAAGATGATGTGTTGAAAATTGCGGAAGACTTGCTTGTATTGGCTAAGAATGCGATCACAGCTCTGACACAACAGCGACGACCAAATGCCGCTGAATTGATTCAAAACTCAGAGAATGAAATTCAATTAGTGGTAAGAGATTTGAGAAATGCCACGGATGTGGCAGTTGTTCGTCAACTCGAACAGAGGTTATTAATACTAGAAAGCGTTTTAGTAGAAGATTTGGATTCTGTTGGAAGAGCTGTTAATGTATCGGAACAGATAATATTATTGACTAAAACTGCGGAAGCATTACGCGAATGGGCTTTAGTTGAGATCGAAGCACTAAAAAAGGTAAATAATACGGCAGACATAGCCATCATTGAACAGGAAGAAAGAATAATCGCTGGAATATTATTTGAATTGCAAAATGCATCCACAGGTCAAGCATCGGCTGTGTTAAGAATCGAACAGCGATTAAGTGATGCGGAATTCAGACTTTTTGAACATTTGACTCGACTCTCACGACCAGAGGCTTATAAACGCCAATTGATAAGAATAGCCGAAGAATTGGCAGTTAGAGCTCAGATTGAAATCAGAAGTTTAACGCAACAAAATAGATCACTAGAAGCAGACGGTTTATGGGCGGAAGTGTTACAGTTGGTTGAATGGGAAGCGAAGTTAAGAGATGCGGTCACTAATGAAGAGATAAAGGAAGTCGAAGCGGGATTACAGGCTATAGAGGAAAGAATTTATATTCAATTGAGAGAATTAGGCACAAGAATTCCATCGAAACGTCACCACAAAGAATTGGTGGTTAAAGAAGCGGAAGAGTTTTTAGCGATCGCTCAAAACGCTAGCAAAACATTGCAACAACAAAACCGAACAAATGCTGTTCAACTCATTCAATCGGTTGAACAACAACTCTCAAAACTTTTGACAGAATTAAGAGCAGTTCCAGTAGAGAATGAACCAGAAGTTAATAGACTCGAAGAACTGATATTAATCGCTAGTTTTCAATTGACCGAAGAATTACGAAGAGTTGGACTTCCAATCAATGTTAACGAAAGAAGAGATTTATTGATAACAGCAGCCAAATATCTGTCAGAAAGAGTTGAGTTGTCGATTGGAAATCTAACGAAAGCGAACAGAACTGGAGAAATATTGCATTTGAATAATTCAAAGAAAAGAATCGATGATTTGACGAATCAACTTCAAAATGCAACTCTTGTTTCTGATTTAACGCGTTTAGAACAACTGCTTTATGAAGAGGAAGCTGTTCTCTACGAAGAATTAAGATATTTGGGACAACCAGTTATCACTCGACAAGAACTCGAAAAATTATTAATTAGAGCCGAAGAATTGTCGATTAAGATTCTTATTGAAGTGAGAAGATTGACAGTCAATGGAAGTTCTTTATTGGCTGAAGGATTGTTGGCTGAAGAGAGACAATTGGTTCGCGTGAACGTTGAACTCAGAACAGCTATATATCCCGCAGAAATCGCAAGTGTGGAGCAAAGATTAAAGACCATCGAAGATAGAGTCACTCAAGAATTGGCTAGAATTTCTGGAACCAGTCGTTAAATAATATTAATTTTAATTGTAATTAATGCTTTAAAATAAATTGTTTGTTTGTCTGTTTGAAATAAATCTATATTTAACAATAAACTTTTTGTTTAAATAAATAATAATAATGTAATTAATCAAAGTTTTAACTTTTTAATCTTTGTTTAATCTTATAGCATAGAGATAAGCCGTTTCTCAAAAATATTTCATTTATGGACACATATGTCATTTTAAGTACAAATTATTACACAATTACTATCGTATATGATTAATGTTTTCAATTACTATATTGGAAACAAACGAAACTTTTTTTGTCAATATTTTTATTTGTTTGATCGCACATATTTTAACAAATTAATTCATTCCTATTAATTATTAAGGTATTTAGCATGTCATTCGTTTTATCTGTAATTATATCGTTTGATTGCAATAATACCATAATTCCATCGAATTATGGTCATCTTTATTAAATCTTTTTAAAGAAATATATTTTATTTAATGATATTTTTATAGCCAAAAATATTTGATTAATATTTTTTAAAGCTAAATCTATTAAGTAAGAAGTAATAAACAATAAGATAAAGTATTTATAACAAATGTTTGCAATCACACATATAAACAGATAGATATTTTTATTTTGTAAAAAACATAGTGATTTAGAATACAGGATGATTTAAGATTAACTAAAAATTGAGCAATTTCTCGATAATCAAAACAATTGCTATACAAAGAACACATTTTTGATTCGTGTCAAACATTTCGAAATTGAAAGTTAAGAAAGTTTGTGTGGTATATAAGAAATCAAATTTTTATTATAAATTTATTATTTAGAAAAACAGTCAAAAAAAAGAATAAGTAAAAATGAAATATTTTGGTATAGCTCTGCTCTTCTTAAGCGCACTCTTATGCGGTAAGTTTTATTTGGTAAAACTATTAAACCACTTTATAAAGAATAATAAAATCCAATAAAATAATAAATCAATATAATGTTTTAGTATCGGAAGCGCAGTTTTCGATTAGAGAAACGAGAGAAGGGTTGCTTATGCGCGCTGCGTTCGTAACCACTTTGGTGTCTGGAGAGGTAAAGCTGTTGAAGCTTGAAGGACATACTCTGCAAGCGGAAGGTCTTCTTCTAGAATTGGAACAACTCATTCAATTGGAATTGGATTTGAGAGCAACTGAAAAAGAAAACCTAACCGATGCTGAAATATCGAGAATAAATTTTGCATTATTGGGAATCGAAAACAGAATCGATACCAATCTGGGAGCTGTTGGCAGACTATTCTACAGCAGGACTGAAGTCGAAGAATTAGTTCGCAGAACAAACGATCTTATTATTAGAACATCTGAAACCGTTCAACGATTAAAAATAACGAATCGAACGATAGAAGCGGCAGCTCTTGAGAGTTACGAAATAAGACTCATTCAACTGGAACTCGGACTGAGAGTTGCACAGCAGCCCAATGAGATACGATCTTTGGAAGAAATATTGATTGAACTTGATTATCTAGTGTCTGAGATTATTAATGGTTTGGACAGAGGATCATCGAGAAGAAAACGTGATCTCAGAGAAGACGTTTTAAAACGCGCAGAAGAGTTGCTTGCTTTGGCTAATTCTACAGTACAGGCACTCACAGCGCAGGGAAGAGTTAATGCCGCGGATTTGATTCAAAGATCACAAAGAAATATTCAATTAGTTGCCAATGACTTGAGAAATGTTAGCTCAGCTGCAGATGTTGGAAGACTTGAAGGAGAGTTAATAGATCTCGAGTATAGATTAGTTGAAGATTTGCAAACAGTTGGCAGACCAGTAGATCTCAATGAATACGTGAAATTACTGAACACATCAGCGGAAGGATTGCGTCAATGGGCTAATTATGAGATACAGGTATTGAAAAATCAAACTGTAGTTCGAACCGAAGAGATTAGTCGTATCGAAGAAGAGGAACGAATAGTTGCGGGAATATTAGCTGAACTGCAAAACGCGTCGTCAGCTAATATGGCAGCACTTCGGGCAATCGAGCAACGATTAGAAGACGCAGAGATCAGACTTTACCAGCATTTACTTAAGCTTTCGAGTCCAGAGGCGTATAAACGCCAATTGATTCGAATTGCGGAAGAATTAGCGGTTCGAGTGTTGGTAGAGATTAGGACTTTATCTCAGCAAATGAGACAACTCGAGGCCGAAGGGTTGGTCGCAGAGATGCAACAGTTGGTTCAGTTGGACGCGGAATTGAGAGACGCTGTAACCGTTACTGAAATTGAATTGCTTCAGTCAAGATTGCAACGCATAGAAGAACGGGTATATCAGCAGTTAAGAGCATTGGGTCTGAGAAATAAACGCGATCTGAGAGACGATGTTTTAAAACGCGCTGAAGAGTTGGTCGCTATCGCTAACCAAGCGGTCACTGCTTTCCAGGCCGACAATCGTACGAACGCCGCTAATCTGATTCAACGAACACTAAAAGATTTGGAACAAATTGCGTTCGAGTTGAAAGCAGCTGTAAACGCGACGAACCAAACTCAAGTGCAAGAACTAGAGGGCAGAGCGTTGAGAGCAGAGTTTCAACTCACTGATGATTTGCGAAGACTCGGTCGACCAGTGGATCTCAAAGAGAGGAGAGAACTGTTGCTCACAGCAGCCGATGCTCTGCATCAATACGCGACGCGACAAATAGCGATATTAAAAGCAAAGAGGAATCAGTCGATCGAGATTTCCAGAATTGAAGCGCAGGAGAAAACGATCGCAGATCTTGTGGCGCAACTTAGAAACGCGACATTAGAGTCCGATTTAAATCGGTTGGAGACCGAACTCGGCAACGCTGAGGTGAGATTGGCTGAGGAGTTGTACATTGCTGGACAACCAGTGATTACTAGAGACGAATTGGACAGATTGTTGAGAGCGGCTGAAGAGTTAGCCATTAAAGTGATTATTGCGATCAGACATTTGGAGGCACAGGGAAGTTCGTTATTGGCTGAAGGATTGAGGCTCGAAGAACAACATCTCATCCGTTTAGATGTGGAGATCAGAACAGCAGTGTTTCCCGAAGAGATTGCAACTCTTGAGCAACGGTTGAAAGAGGAGACCGAACACATCACTGCAGCTTTGGCTAGAATTCCATCCTAATCTGGATTCTGATAGATTGTTATCAATCAATTATTCGCATTCATAATAATATATGTCTAAAATTAAGTGTAAAAAAGTTAATTTGATTGCATTACTTTTTGTTTAGCTATTCGTATAAATAAATCGTACATAAAATAAAGAATTTGTAGATTATATTATTGAATATAAATAAAGTTGACAAACAGCCAATTGAATAAAATCATATCATGTTTATAGTGTAAAAATTTTGGCTTTTAAATACAATCTTCAATTTTACCGAAAAAATAAAAAAACAATTTTTTCGGCAGAAATACCGAACAAATATAATGCGGTAATTAATCTAATATTACTTAATTACAAATGGTGATTGTTAAAACTGTATCTTTTAAAAAATTGCTAATATTTTTTTAATTGCTTAAAGAGACTCTTACTTTTAACATAATTCTAAAATATATAATAAAATAGAAAATTAAAAAATTAGAAAAATCATCATTTAATAAATAAGTGTTTTCTCAGGAAACTTTGCTGATACAGCATTAGCTTATTGAAACTATTATAACGATAGCTGACATAATTGCTGATATTTTGTATAACCACCACACAGAGAATTTTTAAAACATGTTACTTTAGTATTAATTAGCAGATATTATTGGCTGTTATCAAAATTTCCAGAAAATTCTATAAAACAAATAACATTTTCTCAAAACCCGGACTTAATAAAAATTTCTTATCGAATTGAATTTAGATATTTTAAAATTAATCTTTTCGTATATCCACTAATCGTAATAGAATTAAATTGTAGAGATTAAATGGTTAATAAAAAGGTATACTAAACTATAGGTATCAAAATCAAAATTATTTCTAACTTAAATTGTTGGAAATGCATAAATAATAAAAACTTATGTATTCACGAACTTATAGCGAACAGTTTGGCATTATTTGATCCATTTTTGTGTGAAAAGTGTTACATTTTATTCACTAATAAGCCAGAAAACACATCACTTCATCTTATTAATACAATTATGATACAGTAATGTTCTGCTAAAATCCAAATAACAATATTTACTGAGTTACGATCACATTTTGTCAAATAAACAAACAGTGACGTATAAAATAAGAATTGTCATTGAATGTGATGATTATCTTGAATTTAGAAATCCTCTCTGCGTTCAATCAAAAATAGTAGTGCTATTTGATTGAAATGAGATTAAATACAAGGACAGAGTTTGTTTCATTAAAATAACAATAAAATATCATTCCATTTTTACTATGATATTATGATTAGCGCTGAAAATTTTATTAATTATTTTAAATGACTTATTAAAAAAATTTAAATAAAGTTTTTCCGAGAGTTTTCATAATTTGATTTGGGTTTTCAAACTGACGAGAAAATATTTATAAATTATACGCTATAATTCCTGAATATATAACATTTCTCAAATCCTGGTCAAATTCGGTTAAAATATTTAAATTCTAAAAATTCTCAAGGGTTATACTAATAACAGCTTGTCATAATTTTTGAAAATTATTTTCTTTCAAATACTGTTATGACGTTTGAGTAAGAGATTAATTATATAGAGTTATCTCAAACTGGAAATTTCAGGCGTAAATACTCAATTCAAAACAAAATAACTGTTAAAAACTTTTACAGTAATTTAAACTAAACACATAAAAATGATTTAATATTAATTTTATGACATTCTAAAATTTTATTTTTTATATTTTATATTCGGTTGATTAAATAAAAATAGAATAAAAATAATAAACTTAAAAAAAGAAGAGTTGCATAATACTAGCAATTGCTTATAATTTCAAGGATAATCTCTGTGTGACAATTAATTCATGAACGCATTATACAATTAAAGCGAAAACAATCTAATATTGTGTGGTATAAAAGCGCACATATGACAGATATCACTATCTTTGTTCCAGTTTTTTCTCGAATTAATTTTTATTGCCTTAAAACAATTAATTTATTTCAATACACCTTTTAAAAAAGAAGAATTAATTAGAAAAGCTATGAAGTATTTAATTATTACTTTATTGTGTTTCGTTTCTTCTATTAGCTGTGAGTTGAAAAAACTAATTCTTTTTTCCTTAAATCCTGTGTTTTAATTCACTTTCATTATTTAATTGTTTTAATTTGTATGACACACTGTCTCCCAGTGTTTCGATTAAACTAGTTATTAGACTGTATCTTACAAATTAAAGTTTTTTTAATTAAAAACTCAAAACAAACAAAAATTTAAATAAATAAAAATAACAATGACAACCTTTTTTTGTAAATCAATACTATATTTATTAAAAGAATTTCCAATAAATTATAATATATAACGCATTGAAAAACTTTTGCACGTTAGACACGAACTCTGCGACAGCGGACCAATTGCGCGATGAGTTACTATCGCGAGCAAACTACTTGACCACATTAGTCTCTGGTGAAATCAAATTGCAAAAAATTGAAGGACAAACTCTTGTTGCCGAAGGTCTGACAGCAGAACTCGAAACATTGATCCAATGGTCACTGGAGGTGAGAGCCGCTGATAATGTAACAGAAGGAGAGTTACTTAATTTAGAAGAACGATTGAGGCAAATCGAAAATCGTTTGGCTGGTAATCTGAGAGCGATTGGAGTGGCATTCGTGAGGCGACAAGAGATTCAATTTCTTTTAACGCGACTCAATGAACTGCTAATGAGAACATCGGAGACAGTCGTCCGACTAAAAGCGGAAAACAGAACAATAGAAGCAAAAGCGCTCGAAAACGAAGAGTTACGACTCATACAACTAGAAGTGTCGATATTAGCCACACAAAACTCAACTGAATTGCGAAGATTAGAAGAAATTTTAGTAGAATTCGAGTTTAGATTGTGGGAGATATTGAATGGCGTAGAAAGCGGTGGCTCAAGAAGAAAGCGTGCGCTAAAAGATGACGTATTGAAAAGAGCGAACGAGTTATTGATAACAGCGAACCGAGCGATCACTGCATTCAGAGCGCAGAACAGAACGAATGCGGTCGAACTCATTCAACAAACTGAACGGCGAATACAAGAATTGATGATAGATTTAAACAATGCTACGCTTGAAGAAGATGTGCAGAAATTGGAAGAGCGATTAATCCAAACGGAATTTCAACTCACAACTGATTTGCAAAGACTTGGACGACCAGTAGATCTGCAGGAATTCAAACTACTGCTGATCACTGCTGCCGATGGTCTGCATGTATGGGTTAATCAGGAACTGATAGCTTTAAGATCGGAAAATAGAGTGAATGACGTGGCGGTGTTGGAGGGAGAAGAGAGACTAATGGCACAGTTGGTCGCACAACTGTTTGCTGCTAACACATCAGAAGAATTGGTTGGTTTAGAACAGAGATTAGTTTCAGCGGAAGATAGACTTTACGAACTGCTTATGATATTATCGAGACCCGAGGCTTTTAGAAGAGTGCTTATAAGAAGGGCCGAAGAAATAGCGGTCAGTATAACACTTGCGGTTAGAACTTTAGTGCAACAGAACCGAACTTTGGAAGCGGAAGGTTTGAATCTTGAAGAATTGAATTTACTTCGATTGGACGTGGAATTAAGAAATGCGTCCACAATAGAAGAAATGAAACAAATTGAGCAAAGATTAGTGAGAGTTGAGGAAAGAATTGATCAGGAATTGAGAACAATAAATATCATTGTAATCACTTAATAATTATAAAATTATAATAATGTTTTTAATTAAATAATTAAAACTCGTTTGTATTTTGATTAAATAAAATAAAATTTAACGTCAACTTATTGTCGAATGATTATCCCAACATCTGATTCCACAATTAAATGCACGATAAACTGTAAGCCATAATCAATTAAGTTGTTTGAATGTTTCAGTGTTGGTCTCGTGTGCAAAACATATTTTAAAGCAAATCTTAACGCATATATGCGTTTTTTACGTACTGGTGTAAGCAATTTTTTAAATTTTAATTGCGATATAGAGGCGAAGTTACGTAATAAAACATTCACTTAAAGCGTTGGTGCGTAAACAGCAAATTTCGATGAATAACCTATACGTTAATTAAAAAATACTGATTTTTTATTATTATAGCACATCTACTATAAAACCACTTTTTTCGACTCTGGAAATTATTTTTAGTGTTAGCTCTCAGCGTAAATAATACTTGTGGAAAATTATATGGCTATTAAATGGGATATAGAAATAGAATGTACGCGTCGTTACGACTAATTTTTTAGTTACTTGTAATTGACAAATACAGACCTTCACTGTCATCTCATTTCAAGTACATTGTAATTTATTTGCTTAAAAAGAATTGAGATTTTTTTCAAAATCATTTTAATTCTTCTCCGACTGTGCTTTTATTAAAAATTTCGTTCACGCGATACTTTGAACGTTGTTTATCAACCGAAACTAAAATCTACATCTCATATGAGTTTTACTGTGAATTAATAAATTTATTATTATTATTATTACAAGTTTAAAGCGTTTAGCGTATAATTTACATTTAAAGATTATTATAGACTAAAATATCATATTTCACTACTTTTAGAACACACATATACTTTAATTTTAAATTCAAAATTTGATTTAATAATGATTTTTATATTACAATCTTTAGATATCTATTGTTTAAGTAAAACGTGCCTTAAATTTGATTAAAATCGGGTTTGAGTAAAATTATTTTAAAATAAATAATAATAAATTGAAAAAACAACTTTCAAATTATTCTCTATTTATATAACTCGTATATAATTTATTGACAGAATAATTTAAATGAAGACATTTTTTTTGTCATGTTTTATTTAACATTAGAAATGCCTTTTAAATTTCTCACTGGAAGTTAAATAAATAGTGTGCGACTTCTATTGCTTTAACAAAACGAAATAAAACGAGTTTACGCATTAAATTTTCAAACTAAATCAGTTTAAGCCTACAGTCTTATATTCTAACGATAGAAAGATTAAGAGAAAATAAATTTGACAAATCTTTTTAACAAAACTATGACTAAACAAAGCCTAAATATTTATAAAACCAATTAAAATCACACACTATTAATAATAATACAAAATAAATTTGAAATAATAGATCGAGAAAAATAAAGTATTAACATAAATATGGTTTTCGTTATTAAAATAAAAAACAAGAACGACATATTCAATAGAGAGCTCACTTTCTAGTCAATACGTTTAAACTATCGCTTATGAATAAAATAATAAATTTAATTAAGACCAGATTAATGTTTGATTGACATCAAAGTCAAGTCTACTTTAGTTTCAATCAGCTGATAACGATCAGACAGACGGACACAGAAACACAGTAAGAAAGATATGGTATAATCCATAAGCTCGACTTCTCTTCTAGAAAATGAGCGAAAAAAAACAAAAACCAAGACTCGAATTATATCGAGTTTGGTTCCTATGAATATGAACAACAAAAAATATGTCGCCAACAAAAAAGGCCAGAATTTCTAATAAATAAACGTCTGGCACAAGAAGTTTAACAAATATCTGCGCGTCTTTAATGATGATATTTCCTTTTTTTAACAGTAAACAACAATTTTAAAACTAAAAAAGTTCTCGATATTAGGCTATAAAATACTAAACACCGGTATCATTATTATCTTGAGAGGTAAGCGAGTGCTGACTCTGCGTTGAGGGCACGACCGAAACCGAATAGAAGCCATTCAACGACAGAGTATCGGTCGGCCGGCGATTATTTCGGCGAAGAAGTGCCGAATAAGACGGCGGAGAATTGCCGTCTTCTTCAGTTTGATTGCCTAATTCTCTATTATTAATGTCATTCTTGCGCTGCTGTGGTCCGCAACACGTCTGCGCGACACAGTTTGTTCGATGAAGTGGTGGACAGTCGAGTACGCAGTTGTTCTCGATTTTTCCCGAACCTTTTTCGTCACGTATATTCTCACTGCCGCTAATATTCTCGACAAACTCCGGCTGTATTGTTGTGGAGTGAATGCCTTCGTTATGGAAAAACTCTTTCACTTTTTCCGCGATTTGCATGTAATCGATTAGATTACGGCAACGGATGTGCGCCGAAGCTATAATACGATCGCCGGCTAATTGCCAAACGTGAAACTCGTGTACCGCTAATACACCGTCGATCTGTTCGGTTAAATAAATTATGCATTAAATAAACGATTTAAATTGTTTTCTTAAATTTTGAAGGAAATAAATTAATATTAAAAGTACGGAATATGTTTTAAAAGATTTGCTACCAAAAAATATCGTTATAGTGTTTGCTGATAAATGATTAGGGAAATGAACATAACATATAATTTTAGTAATTAATATAAATTTAACAAAAACATTAATAAAACACAAAATATAAACTTTGGATAAAAATAGTGCCTAAATATGAGTCATGTAAACTCTTTGTCATTTTATTTCCGAGTAATAAATCACTATTTAAGCTTAATTATCCATTGATTCGAGAAAATCGTGCGAATAAAATGACAATTAACTATTGACATAAATACTACTTGGAAACAGTTTATTATTTCCGTTAACAAACAGAGTAAATGCGATAATTGCTATGTAAAGATTAATCGCATTTCAATTTTTTATAATAAAATCATATAATTTTATTTGTCTCTATAGATACGCACACAATTAAGCGCTAAATCTAAACCGTGAAATTAAATAATGAAATATTTTAAAAAACAATGATCGGAACACATACTTCGTTGAGTAATTTTTTCTGCAGCGAATCCACTTGTATATGAGTGGGCACTGTTTGAAGTAATATCATCGCCGATTCGATCACTAAAATAAACAAAACACAAAAAATATCATAAGTTTAGCGCAAATATATATTTATATATCTCGATTAAAAAATAAATAACATAAATAATAAAATAATTATCAGAGCGTTTAAGCACTTGTATACAGTATATCATTCACGATATATTTCATTGAAAAAAAACGAGAGAGCGATAAGGAAAACGAAAACTAATGCAAAGGCCAATGTAATGCCAATGTAAGGCAATGAAAGGCAATGAAAGGTAAGCATTAAATGGTAACTCACGTAAAGGCCATGTGGAGCGCAGTATAATGCAAACCATAACGAAACTGAGCGCCGGATCGACGTATAGACTGTACTCCCAATCAGTGAACGCGATAATAGAGGCACTAATCATAACGATAACCGAACCCAAAGCGTCGGCCATCACGTGAAGGAACACTCCGTGCATATTCATCTGACCGCCAGAACCCGAGCGCTGATTCGGCGATGGAGGAGGGGTTGGTGTGCCGCCATTCTCTGAAATGGCGTTATTATCGTTATCGTCGTGAGTGGGAACGCGAACGTGATTATGCGAGTGTGCGTGAGAGCCGACACCTCCGCCACCGCCTCCTCCGCCGTGACTGTGTCCGTGAGCGTTGCCTCTGAACAGGAACAGACCGATAACGTTCACCACAAACCCAATTATTCCCACCACTAATATAAGTATAGGATTATGAATCTCTTCGAGATCGTAGAAGCGTTTCAATGACTCAATGAGTATAGAGAAGCAAAGCGCGCACAGAAACACCGCATTAATCAGTGCTCCCAACACTTCCGCTCGCGCCCAACCAAACGTGTTCTTCGACCACTTCTTCGGAGACATTCTCACTGAGACGTACGCAATGACGAGCGCCACCACATCGCTCAACATGTGGAACGAATCGGCCACCAAAGCCATAGAGTTCGTCACGTAACCAACGATTATCTCAACGAAGAAGAAGAATGTGGTCAACAGAAGCATAAACAGTAGTCGACACTTGGCGTTAGACATGTTTGATGTTTGTTGACGTTTGTTGACGTTTGTTGACGTTTGTTGATGTTATTAAATGCTATCGAATGCTATGAATGGTTAGAATGGTTGCGATCGACGAATAGAGTATTTTTATTTTTGTTGTTTTGTTTGATCACTGCTCACTCACTCATACGGCTGTTACGGGTATGTGTCGTATGTGTCTATGACTCTATGTCTACATATCACTGTTCAGTTCACGCACACATCTCAAACTAATCGCTTCATTTAGAAACACACATACAATGCCTTCGAGCGTAGTCATAGCAACTGTTAGTGTGTTACGACGCCGTTATGCGTGCCTAACGCCACATACTGTTGCGTAATCATAATACTTTGACAAAACTTTTTTGGTTAACTGTTTTGATTTGTGTATTCAACAATTTTTAATTTTTTATAAATCACTTTTTTGAAATCACATGTGTAAATGGATTCGATTGAATCAATTCATTGAAAAATGCTAATGTGACCCGAAACTGATATCGAATTAGAAGGTCAAACATAAATAAGAGATTTTTATCGTTATTAACTGCTTATGTACTAACGATGCGTAAATTATGCGTAATTATGCAGTAATTATACAAATAATGTAATACAAAATGAAAATTTTGTAATTATTAAAAATAGAAAATTTACTAAAAAATAAGAATTTTATTTTCAATGCATTTAAACGATAATAAAAATAAATTTAGAACATATGAACTCATCAAAACAGCGCAATTAATTTCTAATGCGCTAATATTTACTGAAATTCGGAATATATTGTCTAAACAAATATTGAGCCAAAAACCAATTGGTGTGAACGTAACCAAAGCATACAGTGTCTGATAAGTCAACAAATGATTAGCAATTGTGTAAACGATTTTAATGCTAAAACATAGTATTCTTGTTAATAATTTCAATTAAAAGTTTTGCGTCTCAATCTTAATACCATTTTATATTTATCTGTGCTCTTTCTATATCTCCTTGTTTTTCTTTCAGTAAAAAAATAAGAATCTCTAATATACTGATACCAATCAATAGCCCTGATATAACAGAAAAACGCTTTTCTATAGCTTTCAGATAACTTCGTTTTTGTTTGTTCGCAGAATCATAAGCGGCGACAATACAAGTGTTGCCCACAACATCGGTAATTATGTCTCGTTTTGCTTTGTAGATTCGCGCCAAACCGGTAACTATCATGACTAACACACCAAAAATGCTAGTTATCGAAGCAAATCATACGATCTCTGGTTCTTTCAAACTTGTCGTTATTATTTCCGTTCTAACAATATTGACGGGAAAATATTTTCTCTTAAACTCTTTATCGATTAAATTTTCTGCTAAATTTTTTGTGAATGTGTATGTATGTGGAAATTTACCGATAAATTCGTTCGGTAAAACAGTTCGGTACATATAATGAATTTCTATAACAATTAAATTATGTTTGCACAATACCTGACATAATCGATCAGTTCATAGGGATTTGTGTCGACAACCTATCCTTTCTTCGACAACCATTTGCAATGGATTTGAGTAAACTGTGGAAACATATACCAAAATCTCTCATTTTTAAGAACTCTACATAAATCTATAATTTCTTTAGTTCGGCCAACATTAGTCAATATTTGTTCAATAATATGGAATTTAAATTAATTAATTGGAAAGCTTTTCAAAATTAATTTTAAATTAATTAAGATTAGATTGAAAGTTCAGATCAGCCGCTGTATAATCGAATCTTTTTCAATGATTGTGTTTCTATCGTTTTCACTCAAACCAAACAAATCCAATGATAAATCTGCTTCTATTGGTATCAGTTTTTTCATTGACAGCTCATTTATGCTATCAAACAGACCATTTCGTTGAATCTTTCGTCGATACTCTTATTTTTCTTTTTACGAATTAATACAAAAATCGATTCTATACTCAGTATAACAAGTTATATCTAAAATTTCTCAAAAATATATATTTTTTAGTTATGAAATTTATAGAAGGAAAAACTATTTAAACACTCAAAACTAGGAACGCGAAAATCGTTTATTAACGATTTCTTAAACCACTCAAAATCGATATGAAAACGTATATATAATTGATATTTAACTTAAAAACTTAAAAAAACGAAATTTAATTAACGAAACAAACGGTTTTAAATATAACTAACGATTTTATTTATTTCACACGATAGCAATTTTATTTGAAATTTGTCGTTTAAAGTTGAAAAACTAAAAAATTTGTCGTTTAAATCCGAAGAGTTATGACAGGGGGCGTTTTTTAGAAAACTTTGGAAAAAAATACAATAAAATTTTTAATAAAGAGAGATTTAATTAAGAAAATCAAATTAATATCTTTTTGAAATTTTTTAATGAAACCTATCCTCTTATTATATTAATATTTCAGTTTTATTATAAGTTTTTCCTAACGATTTTTCTAACGATTTGATCAATTTTCAAATTTTTTCTAATGATTAAAAAACTATTTTGCACCCTTTTTTCTAACGATTTTACAAAGATTTTTTTAACGATTTTAACGATTCTAACCCTACTCATTACAAATTACAAATAAAACTATTTCAGGTTGAATTTTATCATTTCTTTCTATTTACCGCAAAACTATAAATTTTTATAACTTAATTTCATTTTGATAATAACATATAATTCAAGGGGTAAAATATTCTATGATCAAAGAAATTCAAAGAATTTTATTATTCTCAAAGAATGATTCTGTGAGAAAAATAGCTAATTTTCTAAGAAAATTCCAAATAATATCGATGTTTCTCAAAGAATTATACGATTCAATTTATAATAATCTTTTTATAATCAAAGTTAGCACTATAAAAATAATTTTCACAAAGATAGAATGTATCACTCCTGAATTTTATGTATTATTTTATTAAATATATCAAATTTTTTAAGAAATTATGGTATTTTCTTTCAAAAGGATTGTCAAAGAATTTTACTATTATTCTCAAAGAAAATTTTAAATTTTACTAAAGATTTTTCACAGATTTTCAGTAAATTTTCTCAAAAAAATTTTTACTCCATGCATATAATCAATGCAAATTACAGTTAAAATTGTGTAGAAATAAGTCGTCAACAAATAACGAGTAAAATCATTACAGTAATCTATTTATTTTTAAATTTCTGAATTTAAAGCGTATTTTAATAAATGAAATTTTATTTTTAGCATCATTAGAAAAAACAACTTATTGAAATTACTAAAGTTTGATAGGTTTTTATCATAAATAAATATTTTGGAAAATTAGGCAATATAACAATATAGGTCTTAAATCGTTCCAATAATATGTCAACAAAATTAGTGAATAAGGAATGGCATGAATGGAGAGATTTTTTAATTAAAATAGAATGGAGAGCAGCATTATTTTGGATTATAATGCATATCGAATTTGTTTATAATATTTACATTCGCTTCACTTCAGCGAAATGTTAGACAATGATATTAGGTTACCATTTAAATTTTCTGAAATATTTTAATCGAATGGTCAAACACTAATTGATTTTAATCTAAAGCTCAATTGTACTAATGAGAGAAAGCTCAGCTCAGACAAGCTAGATCAAGATCAATAAAAAGCTCAAATGATATATTTAGTGTAAATCTAAAACTCGAAGCTCAGAGACTCTTGAGCTTAGATTTATAAGCTCAAGCGCAAACTTTTGTCCAGTAAGCTTCTTGATCTTGAAAAGTTCATTAATAAACAAAAAATTACATAAAATTTACTATTTATATAAATTATAACAATGAATATCACATAAATCAATATTTTAGTTAATATAAATAAAATTTTATTATTATTTATTTATAATGATTTGTTTTCAGAAAATTTTTTTTACTTGTAAGCTCAACATTAAGCTCAGGTGCACCGAAAAATCATTAAGCTCAAGCTCAAGGCTTTCAGATTTTGAGCTTAAGCTCAGTAGTTTCGAACTCAAGCTCAGCAAAATTGAGCTTTCTCCCATCATTACTCAATTGTCTAGAATCGGTATGAGAAGGGCTTCAATTTTTCGGGATTATCCCGAAAATATATATTCAAGCAATCTTCGGGAAATTAATGTTAAATGATATAAACAATAAAAATATCATTTTAAAAAGGTTTTTATTGTCCAGATTTTCCTGAATTTTACTTTATTAAATTAAATATTCCTGATTTATACCCGAAATTAATTAAATAATTGAAAATTTTCCCGATTTTTGGAAGTTTTATTATGTTTTTCTTGAATAAAGAATATAAATTATAAAAGATTTGATATAAATATCATTTCAACCAAATAGTCTGTAGCAAATATAATTTAAAATTTGTTCAAAAACATTTTATAAGTGCAATTTTTCAAATTATTTGTAGCGTATCATTAAGTCATTAAATGTAATAAATAAGTTTCATCTAAAAATTGAAAATTTTGAAATATATCTAAAACAGACAACTAATTAAATATTAAAAAATATATATATAAGATCCACAACATTAAATTTAACCTTCATTTTATCACTTTTTAAATAATAATTATTTCCCGAATTTTCGATTTTTGTTGCCGAATCCCGACCGACTTTGATAGTTTTAAGTACCGAAAAATTTTGGAAGTTGCGTTGAGTGTATCGAACGCGTAATAAACAGTAAAAGCTTTATTTTCAATTATAAATATTAAGTTTTAATTTGTAATCATAAAACAAATAAATCAAAAATTTTAAATATCATCGAATACTAATAGCAATACGGAATCAATATTTAACACATTCAACAATAAGTATATATTGTATATATGACTAGATATTCTATTTGTACATAAAACTTATTTTACCATGTCGTACATACAAAATAAACGATTTATACCATTTGGTGCTTTAACTGACACAGAAATCCATAGACAGATAATTTTAGAAAATACTAGTGAAAAAAAAAACATTACCGGTAATTAACGTTACATAAATGACTATTACTAGAAAATCGTATATTTTACACAATAGAAACTACAATATTATTCAGCATTAAATGCCTAGTTTTTAAACATGTAATTAAAAAAATCACATAAAATTTATATTTTAAAAACAATAATTCACCAAAATTACGATTAAATATTTATCTTATAATACAATAGTAATTTTAACCATTATTTCGTACCGTATTTAACTACAGCCAAAATTAAGTTCATTACACAAGTCCTTCTCTCCAAAAAACCTATTTTACAATAATCTAATAACAATAAAACTAGAGATTATATTTATTATTATTTACGAATATCGATATTAATTTTTGTTAAATGCATACGAAAAACAAACGGATTATAAGTGAATTAATTAATAAAAATTAGCTATAACTAACTATAATTAATAGAAAAATCTATGCAATGTTAACCATAAATTTAGCAATGATTTAGCAAAAAGTGTGAAAGCAGTTATTAATGAGGTAATATAGTTGTATATTAGATATTTTTTTAACTATAAACTAATTCATTAAAAATGGGAAAATACATAACATTTTTATGCGCATAAAACCACACGTTTAAGCAATTAAATTTGAATGCGAATAAAGATAAATAGATATTATGATGATTATACATATTTGCGATAAGCTTTTAAAACCGTTTAGTTGTGAGATATTTATCTATAGAAAAAAATGTACAGTTACAACATTCAAAACAATATGTTGAATAAATACCGAAACTACCGGTATTTTCTATAAATAAATTTACTTTATATTACGAAAATCGTTAATTCGTATTTTAATTTTTAAAATATTAGTGATTTATTTTCACTTTAAATGCATTATTATTATTGTCAGCGCAAAGCACACAAAACATTAACATATTTAACTCAATTCAATGGAAATACCAAAACATATTTTCTATGAATTATACTCTACATTACATTAAACAGTAAATTACCAATAATTTCACGTCAGTTAAAGCAAAATGAAAACAATAATTACTACTAATTTGTATTACAACTATTTAATGCCATATTGTTGTCTTCGATTACAATAATACTGTTGGAGAGACAGCGCCAAAGTTGCGATATAAAGACATGTTGCGATCCAGCAGTTATGTGCCGCAGACTCGTACCGATTAAACGCGATCGCAATGAAGTCTTTATAATTTTCGGACTCCAGTTGTTTGAGTTCGAGGTCTTCGGCGAACGCAACCGAATGGCTGTACAGTATAATTCCCATAATCGTAAGCATAACTATCGCCCAAACAGACAACACTGAACAGCATATCGCAAACCGTTTGTTACATATTATCATCGCTTCTGTAATATATGCTGAAAATGTTATATCGTTTATAGAAAAATATAGTTTCGTTTTGCTTATATCGGTTACCGTTAATGCTGTTTATGTGGATGTCGTGCTCAATACGCGCAGTAATTCTATTTTAATATTATTTATTGAGTTTGATGTTTATTGTGCTTATACTTGAATCGATAAGTAATTTAAATAATAGTTTAGTTGATATCAAAAATTAGTTTCAAATGTTTGTTTACTTTCACTGTCTATAAACTAGAAAACATAATCAAATAATACTGAAATGTATATCATATATCGATTGATTTTCCTATTCATCGTAATATATGGCGATATACGCTAATATCGCAACAAATATTTGTCAATGACTGTACAGTACTGTACAGTACATTCATAGTAAAGGTGTTCATGGTTCGACTTTTGAGAAACCAATCCAAACCACAAGTTTCAGTTTACAATCCAAACCAAACCACTAAAATAAAATTTAAAGCTAATCCAAACCAAACCAAACCATATAAAACCAACAAAACCATAAAAGAAATTTTATTTTCCTTTAATTTAAAAATAAAAGTTATTACCAAATTTTATTTTTCAAAAAGTGATTTAACTAAGAATACTTGGTATATTTTGTTAATTTTACCCAGTTTCTAATTAAAAAATTTTATTTTTGGTTAAAAATATCTGTCAGTCTATAAGTTTTACAGAATAAAAGTGCGATTCTATAATATAAGATGTTTTACGTCATTTTTTCAATATATAAACCAATAAAAAACCAATGGTTTCTTTTGGTTTGTCCATTGGGTTTTGGTCAAAACTCAAACCATCAAAAACCATAAAATTTTTCAAATTTTGAACCAAACCAATCCATTAAGAAAACCAATGGATAAATCCATGGATTTCCAAAACCATGAACACCTTTAATTTATATCAATTAAATTTTTTAAAATTTTGCTACATTTCAAAATTGTACTCTTTTATAACTTAATTAAACTTATAATATAATAATAATATCTACTTTCTAGTAAGTTTTATTACTTATTATATTTTTAGGAAATTAATCAAAATTAGTATAATTATAGAAATATTTTTATAATTAGTACGGGTCGACCCTTTATGAAGTGTGGCGAGTTTCGAGTGCGAAAGAAGATTCTCGGGATTCTATTAATGATTTACAAGACTATTTATTATCCTTTGGGCTTTGTTGTGTCACTAAAACTCATATGAAATCTATGAATATTTTCTTGAGCTTCACTTTTAAATCTATTATATATTTTTAAGTTTTATTTAAAAATTAAAAGTATTTTTATTGCTTAATATTTAATTTATGAAATTTTTTCAATGCTATTTGCGTTTATACTTCTTTCTACTTAATCGCTCAATATATTTATTCTAAACTCAATAGAATCATGTTTTAAAAAATATAAAATTGTTTACCTTTATGTCTATATTTCATATCACAAAAAATACTTGTATTCATTATAACGGTTATTATAAGAATTAATATGAATTGACACATAATTTTGTATAAAAAAAATGCACAAAATAGTGAAGCATATGTTATTGATTACTCAATCATATCATTAATTAGCGGATGGTATGTGTTAATTAAATAGCGATAATTAAATAATCAAGTAATCTAAATGAGATATTGGATTTGACATGTAAGGCCTTTATTGAACTTTAATCTTTACATAAATTTATAAATTTATAAGCGATAAGAGATTTTATGAAAAATTCATTTTTGAATATAATTTCATTTGTAGAATAAATTTAATTTTAAATTGTAAAATGATTGTCCAAACGAATAAAATCCATTGAATTTGAAATCTCCTTCCGTCCTTGGTTTTTATTAAAGCTTCCGGCGGTTCCAATTTTATAAAAACCGCACCGAACCGACATATCAAATTTATAAACCGCAAACCGCCAGTATTTTTTAGAATGAAACCGCAATAAGCCGCGGTTTAAACCGCTAAACCGCCAAACAGCCGAGAATCTTAGAAATCACTAAAAATGATTGTTTAACCATTTTTTAATGATAAAATGTCTTAATTTTTGTTTATTTAATTTAAATTAACCATAATTTGGTTAATTTTTCAAAATTTTAAAGAATATCAAAGTTCATACTTTATGTAACATTGGTTCGATATATACTATTTAATTTATTAGTTGTTGATTATGTGATATATACATATATAAATATAGATTTATTAATTAAAATAAATAAATATTATGATTTTCAATCATTAATATCATTTTTAGTTAAATATATACAAATTTTGTCATGAAAATATAACATAAAAATTTTAATGGCGGTATGGCGGTTTAACCGCGGTTTTTTTCATAAAAATTTTAACCGCCAAAAATCGTAAAAATCTTTTAAATACGAACCGTAACCGCACCGCCTAAAAAACGGCGGTTAAACCGCACCGCCGGAAGCTTTAGTTTTTATATTTATACTGGGATTTTTCTTTATTTTAATAAAAGGAATTTTTGAAGATAGGAGTCTTTTTTGAAAAAAATTCATTGTTAAAAATTTTTTTCTTGTAAATATTTATTGTTGGAAAAATTATTATGGCTATAAAATCATAGTTAAAATGCTTTAAAATGTCATATTTGTAAAAAAATTATTTTTAGTTAAGTAATATAGTCTCGCATCACAAAACTTTTTGACGACCGATTGATTTAGTAATCACAACTATAACTATTGTTGACCATACATTAGTTTACTGATATTTGAAGTTTAAGGAAAATTATGTTTAATATTTTCGTCAAATATAGATTCATATACTGTAAGTTTTTTAGCAAAAGATAAAAAAATTCAAATTATATGAATTTTTATTAATGAAATACACCGTTTTCATATTTAATAATTTTCTCTATAAACGATCCTTATTATAAAGTTGTTTCCACAAAAAAATCAAATATAATCAAAAATATGACATTTAAACTTATTCATATCAGACAAACTAGTATTTATCTCATTATCATCAATACTTTTGTTAGACTTTTCTTTAGATAAATTCATTAATTTGTTTACAGAAGCGAAGAGTGTTTCCAAGTACACAGTTATTTCGGTTAAAAATAATTTAAGCTTCAATTAAATTTTTATCATTGATAAACTAATCAATTAAACAAATTTGCATTAAGAGCAAACTAAAGCAAATTATAAATATAATTTTCTTCTTTTTAATATTTTTCTAATCAAATAAGTATTTAATATTAATTTAAGTTTTTATAATAATTTTTATTATCAAAAACATTTTAACTTTATTTAACAAAATACCAACACTATTGGCAAAAATTTTTAAATAAATAACTAAGACATACAACTGAGAGATATTAATTGAAATTAAATCAAAAATTCTATTAAAATTTAAATTCTTGTCTTGCATTATTCAAATTCCATTTAAAGTGAATCGTCGGCGAGCGATAAAGAAAAAAGTGAGGACGAGTTATGATTAATGCATTGAAAATCGTTAATTAACGAATGTAATAAAACGTAATAACTAGGGCTTTGAAAATCGTTCGAAAAAACGTTTACAAAAAATTGAAAAATCGTTCAAAATAATCGTTCAGAAAATACCATAAAATCGTTCATTAATCGGTTAAAA